>OY856412.1:879645039-879750039 GCA_963693085.1 Alisma plantago-aquatica
CACATGTCCTTACCCCAAAAC
This sequence comes from Alisma plantago-aquatica, assembly GCA_963693085.1. Classification (NCBI taxonomy): domain Eukaryota; kingdom Viridiplantae; phylum Streptophyta; class Magnoliopsida; order Alismatales; family Alismataceae; genus Alisma; species Alisma plantago-aquatica. Next base: position 879,645,061 of record OY856412.1, read on the forward strand.
TTCATGCAGGTGGAGGAGGATTGTATAATGGAGTTTCTATATAATGTTTGCAAGTTATAAAACACGATACGAGACAAACATCGAGTACAATACTAGAGTACTACATGGCAATATTTGAGAAAGTAAACAAGCATACATATGTATCACATTTCAAGCAAGAAATCCATATCCATATAATTATTAAAGCCCGTACCTAATTTCAGAGATTTCATAACCTATCCTTGACTATCTAGATCTCAACCAACACCTGGTTAAGCACAAGATTACATATATGCATTAGATTCTCATCATTAACCATGATTTGCTTCATTTTAGGGTTTTGGCCAAGTTAGGTTCTAAGTGGCTTAATTACTTGTTTGATGGTCTTTTACTTATTTATATGCCATCATGAAGGTGTTGTTCAAGTTTGAAGTCATTCTGAGGTTCCATGCATTTTATGTCAACATTTCAAGATCAAAAGACTCATGATAGGGCAATAAGGGCCCTAGTCCATCAAGACATGACTAAAGGAAAGACATGAGTTTATATCAGAAAGATAGGGGCATAATAATCATAATCAAACATAGGTGTATGTTCCTTAGGGCCAAGGCATCAAAGTCTAACATTGGTATCAACATACCCACATACATTTAATCATTCACATATACCATCCAGGTGCAACATGTGACTTCGTTAGGACATCCACAAACAAATTATCATAATGGAAGAGTATTCCTTGATTTGAGAGAAGAATACAAAAGAAGAGGATCCACATAAGCATTTAAGGTACAAGAACCACAATTCAAGATATATAGACCACATTAGGTAGAAAAAGGGTAACAAACACCACCGTATAACAAGGTGGTTGATCATAGGAAATAATGTGTCCAAAAATCATAAGATTACTGATTTGAGGGATCCAAAAGAGTTTGATTCATAATTTATTTCAAACATATAATTGGTTGAAGGTACAACCAAGCATTCATGTAATAGGGGTACATTTATGCATTTAGGTCCATATGAACGGAACAAGCAAGAACTAATGTGACCTTGGGCATACATGTTACCTAGCATTAAAAGGTTGTAGATTTAGAGGAGAGGGTGAGGTCTAAGGTCATCAGATTTCAAGATTGCTACTTTGAATCATGATACATCATCTATATCCAAAACAAGGTACATGAGTATAATTAGGGTCATTCATGAGAAATAGGGGTAATTAGGACCTCAAATAGATAAAAAAATGCATGCAATATACTTATTCATGATTAGGGGGATATATGATCACTAAAAGATCAAGATTTATCCTAAAGTTGCATTAAATATGTTCAATATAACTAATGTTAGCATCTTTAAAGAAACAAGGGAATAAGAAATAGAACTTGGGTCTGAAACCATTCTAAGATTGTAGGTCTCGTTGAGATGATGAATTTGATATATAATTTTGACCAATTTGGCCTTAGGATGAGTGAGTTATGCATTTTAGAGCAATTTGTATCATAAGAGTATAGTGGGGAACAAAGGCGTGACCTATCATTTATTGCTCCATCTGGATCGCTGATCCAGGATCAAATGACGCACAGAAGGTGGGCTCTTTCCCCTCCTCTTGGTCATGCACCAGAGTGATTGTACGAAGATTGGGGCCACTCAAACCCGCCCCTACGTAGTTGGAAGTCGCTCGTGGCTGGCGGCCATCCCCACACTCCGCTTGGCTGGTAGGATACACGGTCTCCTTGCGATGGACTGTGGTTGCTGGCTTGGAGAGGTCTCCCATCCGCAAGCCTTCGCACGGACTCTCCCATGTCTCCACACCCAAACATGGCACAAATAGGGGATTTGACCTGCTCTCGGCACCCATCCAGCTGCCGCCCACTCGGGGAAAGGAGCAGAGCTAGGGACACATGTCTCAAGGGTGACTTTGATGCCTCTTCCTTGCTACGGGGTGAAGTGCTGGTAGCTTCTTCGGCACAGCCATCTTAGGCGGAAGGAACAAAATCCTCTGGACAGTATTAGACACATTAGGTGGAAGGGAAGAGGAAGGAAGAGTAAGGGGGCGGAAAGAACCAAGGGTTGGAAGGAGGGGGCTTATAAACAAAGCAGTAGGGCTAGGGTTTTGATTTGCTCCCTCCACCATTGCCCGATTTGGCTGGAGGTGGAGGAAGATCCTCCTAGCCTTGCAATTCTTCCCCAAAGTGAAAGGGGTGAGAGGGGCAAGTGCCTGGGCCGTGCTTCTGTATTTGGGACCAAAGTGGCCAAATTCGGCCCAAACATTAGATTAAAAAAACAAGAAAAAGGGCTAAAAGGTCATATTTCTTAAGTCCATATCTTTTGATCTAATACTCCAATTGAGGAGATTTTTGAGCTGTCGAGTTCAGAATTGCGAGCCCTTCAACAAGGAATAAATCAAGGTACCAATATATTTAGTGGTGAGGGTCAAAATTTCAATCATATATGATGTATCCAATGACTGCAATATAACTCCAACTTAGATCAAAACTAGAAATAATGTCACATTTAGCATCATACAAGCAATGTGACTCATAACAAAACATCAAGGTATTCAAAACATGGAATTGATCACTAATATTGAAGTTCAGTCATGGTAGTGATTTAGGCTACTTAATAGAAACGAGGGATAAAGAGCACAATCACGGAGATAAAAAAGTTGGGATTGTAATAGATACACATGAGCTAAATATCATATATTGACTCACATGAGCATGTCCATGTATTGTATAGTCTCAATCATCAAGTTGCTGGGATATCACTCCAAGATGAGGGACAAAATTCATCTACACTCACAATAATCCATATGTTCCAACTTTATGGAAACCCCTATTCAAGGTCACCTGAGCGGTGTTAAAGTACGCTGAAAAACATGTGATCATTATAGTGATTTTAGGGCTAAGGACTACTATAACAACTTTCACATTGAGATATTATTTTGACTACCATTTTAAGCTTCCATGTCTATACCCAAGTTGGGTCTATCTGTACACTTGTCTATAATAAGTATGTATGTGTGTAACTTGATATCAAATATTATGACTATTGAGACATAGTCATCATTTCACTCATATACTAGTATTAATGTATTATTGTCATTCTAATTTCCAAAATAATATTTGACTAGGGATGTAGACAAGAATGAGTACTCTCAACATAAACTTGATCTTATGTTCATGTTCTCAATGAGAAATCGTATGTCAGTGAGTCATAAATTTTGAGGACTTTATTACATGTATTCATTATCTCATATTGATGTAAACATAATAATTTGAATTGACTTTATTAATAATAAAATGAAAAAAAAGTGTGCCACTATAATCATCATATGACTAGCTCTCAGGGCATACTACCAACAAGATATTCTGCATCATGGTCATATCATAGTTCTTTAATATTATTGCCGAGTTTTTTATGTACTTCATTCATGAATTCCTTGAGCTTCAAGGGATTCTGATTTGTGTTTCATAAGATACACACGTCCATATCTACTAAAGGCATAAGTAAAGGTGATGAAGTACTAATACCCACATCTAGAACTTGTACTTAAAGGTCCACACACATTCGTATGTATGCATCCTTATAAGTAACTTTCCCTATAACTATTTTCATTAGAGAGAGCTTTTGTCATCTTTCCTAATAAATAAGATTCTATATCCCTACCGATTTAAAATCAAACGAGTGTAGATAAGAAACTTTATGAAGTCCAGGAATGTGTTTCTAATTTATGAGAACTAGATGACAATGCCAAAGTTAATTTCTTTCTAGAGTCATCGAGTTTTAACTTCTTGGTTTTTATGTTACATGCACTTGTTTCAAGAATGAATAAGTAAAGATCACCAGACATTGTGGAACTACCATAAAGATCTCATATTATAAAATAGAAATTTCCATTCTTAATTATAAATTCAAAATCATTTTTTTTATGAATGAGATACATAAACAATACTCCTATTTTTGGAAATTCATAATAATAGTTCTCCAACTCTACTACCAACCCACAACATAGAGAAAAACAATAGGTTCCTAGTGTCATGACAACAACTCTTAGTCCATTAGTGGCTCGTATATCCAACTCTCCCTTCAGTAAGGGTTTACCACTTTTAAGATCCTACACATGATAACATATGTGCTATCCACATATGCTATCCAATACCTATGATGAATAAGTAGATAAGTTTATATCAATAACATATATCTGATGAATGAATATTCATCCTATTTTTAGTTGCATTTTTATTTTAGTTTTGAATTTATAATTCTCATTGTTCTTTAGCATCATAACCCTTTTTTAGTTATACGCTATTTTATAGGATTTTGATCTATTTTATAGAATTATGATGCAGGGTTGAGCATAATCTCTCCATACCAGTACAACATAGGGGATCCCTATACTCTTCATCATGTGGGACTCGAGAGGAGTCCACTTCTTATAAGGTGTGGATAGAGCCCTAGCCTAAATTTTTTTTTCATTAAGGACACATGGGAGAATCTTCCAACTTTGAGCCCAAACACATTCTTTATGGCCCATGATGAACCTACATTTCCATTGGTCTATTGCTTCATTGATCTGTGCTTCCATATGCCTTGTCATTGATGCCTACGATGAATGCCCTACTATCATCAAATAATGGTACTTTTGCATTATTTATGTATTGATGAAAATCATATCCTTGACAACCGATGGAAATACACTATCTACCAATGAAAACCCACACTTACATCAATTGATGAATATTCTATGCCTCTCACGTACCAACGAGAATACAAACAATGATGTTGCAATGCTCCACCTACCAATGAATATACTACATCGCCTACTAATGAAAAATCTCATGATTTCAACTAAAGAAGCTACATACAAATGTAACCTCTATACCTTTATCCACCATTGAGAATTTGAGGAGTAACACAACTCCTTGTATCCCTCCAATTGATGCCAACATTGATAATTGTTGCTGGAGATGGAAACCCTAACCACTCTCCTATAAATACACTTTCAATCCTCACTTTGGGGGCATCTATTCTCTAGTCTACATACTACTACCATCGACACTCATCCCAAGGATGATGATCATCTCCATCAACTATTTTTATCAGTTGTCTTCATCGACAATCTCCACTTCATCATGGCTCTTCATCTTGACATCAAAGTATTGGTATGTATTCCCAGAGAGCCAGTCATACGATGATTGTAATGAGGCATCATGCAATAGATTTGATTAATAATAAAGGCAATATATATATTTGTTCAATTATTGATGATGGTATACCATGATAGATGTCTAAAAGAATGACATTACTCAATGACATATGTCTCTAGGTTGAGGAAGTGAACAATGAGATCATATGTATGATGAGAGTATAAAAGTTCTTATTATGTCCCTAGTCGTATATTATTATGGAAACAATATAGATAACAATAATACATAAGACTAGAATATGTGTTGGCTGATGACAAAATCTTATTTGCCTTGATATGTGATATCAAGCCAAACACATATGTACTTGTTAGAGAATAGTGTATCCGACAAATCCACCTTGAGAGTGATACATGGAAACCATTGAATGGTAGTTAGAATCATCTCTCATAGTAAAAGTGGTGCTTGTCGATCTTAGACCTAAAGTCACTACACTTATCACACGTTGTTCGATGTACTTTTACACCAATGTAACCTTGAATAAGTCTTCCCATACAGGTGGTGTTTGGGTATGTTGTGATACTGGGAATTGACTGTGAGTGATGTAGATGGGATTTGTCCCTCATGTCAGAGTTGATATCTTGGCCTATCGATAAGAAGAGAGATTGAGAAATGTATGGCCACACTCATATGAATCAATATATGATATGTTAGATCACGTGCCTCTCAGATAGTCTTCTCTAGTTCATGGAACATGGGAGAATATTAAGAGGATGATGATTCCATGCCTTGAGTTCAATCTGTATATCAATGACAAAGGAACTATAGGATAACAATAACACTGATAAAAAATGTAGGTTGTAGTTGTTCTCTAATTTTCCAATTAATTGGTAGCAATAATGTGCTTCTAGACAATGCTCATTGTTTGTGATCTCATAATCTAGATATGGACATTCACTGTCAGCATAATTTGGTACCTATAGGTTCACACACATAGTATGCACTTGGAATAGGAGTTTACTCATGAATAAGGTTTAACTTGGTTACTAAGTGTCTAGGTAATCAACTAATCAACATTGGATGACAATTTACTGAGTGGAGTGTCTAGTCGACTGTCTACAAAGTTTGGTCAAATGATTGGACTTTCAGTAAGATTGGATTAAGGATTGACGTTGATGGCATGTCGTTCATTAATCATCACATTGAAATCCAATATGTTTGTTAATTGGAAATATATCCAATCAATCGATTGAAGTGTCCAATCGACCGAATTGTGATTTACAACATGCAAAAATTCATAAAATTTGTCTCATTGTGTCCCTGAGTTTGTGGAAATCCTGACCCATACTATAACATCCCAAGATTTGAGGCCTCAGATAAAATGATCTTATAAGGAATGACTAGATTACCCATACATCAAGGTACATCTCCTTTTTTGGGAGCCCATCACTAAAGAACTCCATAGTTAAGCGTGCTCAGCTTGGAGTAGTACTAGTGTTACAACCTCAATTTTACATATGTTTTCATAATTGAAATGTAATTATTTTATGAATATAGACTTGAATTGTGAAGGTTGTGTGCTTTGCTTGAAAGAATGGGTTTCTTTGCAATTTTCCCCTTTGGTATGAATTTCATGATTTCTACTATGTTGTTAATCCAATAATGAATATAAGAGAGAAGAAAAGAAGAAAAGTCCAAATAATAGAGAAAGATAGAAGATAATGGATTTTAGGCAATGAATTTATGATATATATATATATATATATATATATATATATATATAATTCTCTAGAATGATATATAGGTGGCCACAATAGAGTGGTTTTGACTCCACTTGCCTTATAATGTTTATAAAAGATGAAATAAGGAAAATAGGAAAGAAGGATAGAGAAAATATGTGGTTTTATACATAATACATGCTTTATAAGTCATTGACTTGCAAATGAAGAAAATGAGTTATTCCTTTTGAGTTTTAGCTTCAAACTTGGAATATAAGTAGATTAAGCTTTCCCTTAAAATTTGGGATTAAAAGGATGCATGGTTTGAGAGATATGGATTTTACAAAAATCCATAAAGTGAGGGTACAAGAATTGGAAAATATTAAATGTCACATTCTTTATTTCAATCTAGTTTTAGATAATCTTTTTTCTTTTGGGTGAGTGGAATGACAGCCCTTGGATCTGAGATCCAACGGTGGCTGTACCCTCACCTACCTCATTTAGGAATAGGAAAGGAGAACAGTGATTGTAAATCTCCTCAACCGATTTTCTCTCAACACAATCCATGTACTTGAGACATACATATGACGATCCCAAGTCTAATCAAGAATAAAGGATCTTTAGAATAAATAACTTGAGTAAATAGTTTTTTAATGTATAAAAGGGGTGTTTTTAGGTTTCATGTGTATAAAGATATACTAGGAAACCTTGAAACCCTAATCTAAGTGTTTATGACTTTTAATGAGTTATATTTTGAAATCCTATGTTTAATATGAAATTAGAACTGATCCTAAACTCAATTGGTAATAAAGAGGCTTTAAAATGAATAATTGAGTAATTAGGGTTTTAGAACATAGAAATGTTGTATTAGGGTTTATTTGACTTAAAAAGGCAAAGTTGAAAAATAGATCTAAAGAACCATAAGGAATCCTTAATTCAACTTAGGAAAAACCCTAGGAGGGAATCTCGATTCAATAAAGTAAGTACATGATGTATATGTAGTAATTAGATTACATATGCTTTTCAGGTTTCTTGTTGTGCTTAAGTGATTGGATTGATTGGTTGCTTGGCTAATCTGACTGCTTGATTGATTGGATATTCTGCTTAAAATCCTTGAGACTTCCAAATTAGGTATGTGGTTATGCTTATGAATATATCATTTTAGTTTCACGGAATTTTCTGAAGTTTTATCGGTTGCTTGAAAATAATTGTTTGGTTGACTTTTATTTCATGCAATTTTAGAGTGACTATGACTATCATCCTAAGTATACATGCATAACTAGCTCAGATCCTAGTCCTCCTCTGTAGCTTTGGTAATGATGAGAAGGATGACCTAGTATATGGTCTACCCGTGAGTTAGGATCATCAGGTTATCGGATGACCTAGTACACGGTCTACCCGTGAGGTAGGATCATCAAGTTATCACGAGTCAATGTGTTGCTCTACCCTTGGGTAGGACCATACGACTCCACAACCCTAGGTATTGATCTACATGTAAGGTAGGATCATGGGGGTTAGTTGAGATCTACCATATGAGAGAGGTAGTATCCATGTCCACTACAGGGACAACATAGAGGCACATATAGGTAGGGATTGAGTAGGTTTGTTTAAAACGTAAAGTTTGTTTGTTAAATAGTAATTGCTTGCATATGTTGTTACCAGTAATTGCAAGATTATTGGTTCCCCCACATACCATTATAATTCGTTGTACTGACCGCCGTTTTGTTTGTCGACGTTTTAGGTTATCGAGAAAATGGATATTCATGTAAAGTGATATTGATAGAATCAAGCTTAATAAAGAATTGGAGGATTTTAGTTATATCGGTTATCACTTGGGTAAAGACTTCCACTTCCTACATTTTGCAAGGTATGAATAGAAAAGTTTTTGTTCCATTTAAAGCTTACTTGTTGTAGAATTTATTAAATATTGTTGATTATTTGCAAAACCACTGATCCTATATTTGGATAACGCCTCTGACCTCTTGGTCTCCCTTAATTGGGGGTTACCGGGAAGCAAGGTCATTACATTTGGTATCAGAGCTGTGGTTTTCCATTTAATCTCTAATAATTATTAAATTTTACAAACTCCTTAGAGCCCAATGGAGTTATTAGAGGATTTTCTGATGATGGAGGTGTCTAGAAAAGGATCACGATCTGGGGGCTGGCAAGATTTTGCTCTGCCTCACTAGTCGGTCTATGAGGACTCCTGGATTCTGTGTGACTGCCTGGCCAAAATCAAAGTATATGACTCAAAATAAGATACCTCTAGGTCTTCTCTCATCTATCTTCATCCCTTCTTGACCCCATTCATTATATAACTTTATGATATTAGGGTTTTTCTCTCTCTACTACCCTCCAAAATTTTGGGATTAATAATGATAAGGATTAAGGAATCCTACACCAAATAATAAAAAGCATGTAAGAAAGATGTCATGGATAGAGTTTTGATAATTAGAAACTCAGACTGAGTTTAGTTACATTCTTAGGTTGCATGGCCTATGCTGCTGTGCTCTGGGTTACCCCTCAAGAGAACACTAAGGTTAAACTATCTTGTAGGAAGAGGGAGAGAGAGTTAGCCTTAGAGGAAGAAGCCTCCAGGAAGAGGAAAAGACCTGATGCATCCTCTAAGGACGATGCTAACCCAAACCCTAAGTGGTGGATAGATAAAGAGAAGACACGATGAGTTAGATATCATAGATGATTGTGCATGCACGTTTGTGGGTTACACATGCATGTTGTACATAGGTTTTGAGTGTCCAAAAGAAGCATGGACTATGTGTAGTTGGTTGACCCTAGTGCCTTGTGGCGACCATACCTTGGGAGGGTCGTGCCTGTTAGGGTGAGGGATAACTCCCTCATTGAGGAGGTTAGTGGTAACCGTATAAGAACCCTAACAACTATATATGAGTAGAAGAAGAGGCAAGCACCTACATAGAAGAGAATAGAAACAAGGCTGACAACATGTTTTAGACCTAGACCCGAAGGGTTATGCTTGATGTTGATGAGATGAGCATGCATCACTTTGGATAATCTTGGTCGAACATAGGTTTTGGATCATACTTTTCACCCAGGTAGGTGTAGACATGTGACCTGATGATCTTGACCCACCTTCTGGGAGAGAACCTCCAGTGGAAGGACCAGTTGTAGGGTTAGCTCCAGAGAAGGGCGAGACCCGATGAAGGAGGTTGGAGACCTTGACTTTGAGACATGAGGAATAATGTGAAGTTGGGTATGATATGACCTAGTTTTAATGACCCTGAGTAGATAGTTGAGGTTGCCTCATGCATGATCCTTGGAGGCTTGTTGTACCTTGGATACCTTTAGAGGAACCAAACCCTAGAATGAGAAAGAGTCTTCATGAACAAATGTATAGACGATATGAGTACCTACCTTTTAGGAGCATGAAGAAGAGTTCCTTAGACCCTAAAAAGGGTATGGTAACAAGTTGAGAGGCATCATACCCAGTGGACTCTAAAGGTTGTTCACGTGGAAGAGTGTTATGATGTGTATGCTATACTTGGTTATGTTCGGTTCACGTTTGAACAGCTAAGCATGCAGCTAGATAGTCGATGCATAAGAGGTGAACTTGGGCTCCTGGACCAAAGAGGGGAAGCAGCCGTACCTGGTGCATATGATGTTCACAAGGCTGATTAAGTTCATAGTATTTGAGTTTGGCACCCCTCATGTGTTACAGCAAAAGGAAACCCACTTGAACTGAGATATGTGTTTGATGAACCACTCACACAAGTTGGTGATGTATGTATGTATGATATTGGTCCTGTTATGACCCACATTTCGTTTTAACAGTAAGTACCTTGGTTAGTGCATAATTGAACTAATTATGTTAAGATAAGTACTTGCTTTTGTTAATAGTATTTTGAGCTTTGAGCTAGTGTTAATGTATTCTTAGCTTGTTTTCTTGTCCTGAGATTGAGGGCAAGTTTGTGCTTAATCTTTTGCCAAAGAAATCATGCGAAACCGACCTACGAGTAAAAAGATATAAGCTTTTTAGTGTGTAGGGACCTATGTGTAATTTCGGAAAGTTTTTGGGCAATTTACATCCGGCCCCCTGGGCGCCCTTCCTTATCCTTTTCTGTAGTTTTCCTTTATTAGTTCTGTTAACCGACCTTGGAATGAACGTATCGTTCATTCCTTTGGTTGCCGCCTGAGAAAAACAGAGAGAAGGGAGAGGGAGAGAGCGAGCTAGAGGAGAAGCTAGGCAACCAAGCCCCTCCTTCTCCGTTCTTCTTCGATTCTTCATCTTCTCCAGCCAAATCAACCAGCTGCGTCATCTTCTCCAACTTCTTCCCCCTTCCTTCTTTGTTCTTGCTGCCCGGCCAAGGTAGGCGCCGGCCAAGAAGGTGCTAGGAGCGGCCAAAGGCGTGAAAAACAACGTCTACGGGTTGCTGCTAGGTCGTCTTGAAGTTCCCAAGGTATTTCGTGCAGAGATTTGCCGTAAATTGACCCCGAGCTCCTCTTTTAATTCTGCAATTTCCGTCTCTGCACAGGTTGCACAGCGTGCAAATTTAAGTTGCACGGCGTGCAAAGTTACAGATAGCGGAACGAGTTTCAGCCCAGGTGCACGGCGTGCAAATCAGTTTGCACGGCGTGCAAATCAGTTTACACGGCGTGCAAATCAGTTTGCACGGCGTGCAAATCAGTTTGCACGGCGTGCAAAGGTGCAGAAAAGTAGAACAGAAGTGCACTGAAGGTGCACGGCGTGCAGTCTAGGTGCACGGCGTGCACACTGCTGTAAAGGGCAGAATTAGGCGTGGTTGTGGACGTTTTTCGGTGTATACGAACACACCGAAGTGGGTGAGTAGTAGTTCATTTAGAAATCATTATTTAACTCAATTTAAATACTTAATTACTACTGTATCAGTTAGTATAACGTTTAAACAGTGTAGTACATACAATAGAGTATGTTAGATTCATTGGAACTTGAAATATTTGATATGCTTAATGAAAATGATGAAATTTTCTGTATTATAGTTGCAATGTATTTGCTGATTTAAAAGTAGATGTTTAGCATTGAAACTGGATAAATGATACTGAATCATGTTTAAGGATGACAAAGGATATACATGTGTTTCGAGTGAATATTTAGAATGTGCAATGTGCATGAAATGTGATATTCCTGTTTATATGGTTATATGTTAATCAGTTAATAGACTTAGGTGCCCTAACACCGTAGAACCCCTTTGACAGATCTGCTTCTTAGGGGTGAAACTCGTGTCCAACATCAACCGGTTGAGTAATTCTGGTGGCACGAGGGTTGATAGACAGTGTCCAACACCAACCGATTGAGTAATTTCGGTGGCACTGGGATAAATAATAAATAAAGTAAAGGGTTATCCAACACCAACCGGTTGAGTAATTCTGGTGGTAACCCAGTGTTGACTCCTTGCGCCTGTGTACTTAGGTTAGAGGAGGAGTCCAGAGCACTCAGAGTAGTGCATTGAGGCCGTAGAGCCTATGAGTCAGGCCGGAGAGCCTGGGGTCCTGTGGCAGAGCAGGGCTGGCGTCAGACTTAGCATTTCCCGGGTGTGTCGCTAAGTCTTGTACGGTGGGATCGTAGTTTGCTACAGATCTTCATATGCAGGGTACACTGCATATGATTAGGGCATAATAATAATATAAATTGGTACTCATATAGGATCACAGTAAATTAAAGTATTCGAACTTTTGTACTAATTCTTTATATCTGTTTATCTGTTCAAATTATCCGTTATGGCATGGAAATGTGAATATATCCTGCAATCTGCTATGTCATTAGAACTGCCCTGCTCGTACTGTATTTATGTTTGTTTCAATTTTATAAATCTGATGAGTTGTTTAGTGATAGCTAAGTGAAATGCTATTCACTGAGCGAGTAGGCTCATACCTCTACTCAAAACATTTTCAGGTCAGCATCAGCATCAGGAATCTGAAGGATCGTTTCATCCCAACGCCTAGTCTATAGAAGGTTTGTAGTTAGTCTAGTTAGAGGTCTCTTAGTCCTTTCCCCTCGGTCCTTGGGACATGGTGTGGGTGAGAGAGAATGTGTATAAAGATGTAAATTAACTGTTAAGTTTACTTTATGTTGAACAATGTAAATTGCTGTAAACTTGTAAATATCTCCTGTCAGTTAAATAGAAATGCTTCTACAGTTTGTTTGGTTTTAGTTTACAGCCTAATCAGATTATCCTTTTTATGTCTTTAAGATGTTTTAAAAATTGATGAATTGTTTGGTTTGTGTGTAAATCCCTTTGTCGCGCCTTAATCTCGTGGTCTGTGATTAGTGGGAGATTGAGGTGTGTCATCTTTTGGTATCAGAGCATAGGTTGAGTATATGAATACTCTAAGTCCAGGTTAGGGGACGATAAGAGACCAATAGGATTAGGGTTTAGGTGTCTTTCTTCTATCTGTAGTTTTCTAACAGGAAATACTCTGTTATATCATTGCAGATGGCAGGAAGAGGCTTTGATCGTGATGATCAGGCCGAGAGTCATGTTGGCCCTGATCCTCTGTACTTGGGTCCAGGTGGTGGTGACCATGTGGATGAAGCGTCCCGTATGTACAGGATGTTTCTGGAGACCAGGGAGAAGTACAAAGTTGATAGGCGAGCTTCTACTTCTACCAGCAGTAAGGATCTGATGCGATCTTATGAGCTTGTAAAGAAGCTTGGTGGCACCGACTTTAGTGGCACTATAGATCCAGCAGAGGCTGATGAATGGTTTAGACAGATAGAGAAGGTCTTTCTCCTGATGGAGCTTCCAGAAGAGAAGAAGATTAATCATGCAGTCTACCTTTTGACAGGCGATGCAGAGCTGTGGTGGCATAGTGTGGAGGAAAAGAGGAGAGGTACAGAGCTTTCTTGGCAGGATTTCTCTGAAGAGTTTCATCTTAAGTTTTATCCACCTACCTTCCTTAATGAGAAAATCAGGCAGTTACAGAACATTAAGTAGGGGAACATGACAGTTACTGAGTATGAAGCGCTTTTCACCCGGATAGCGAACTTCTGTCCGCAGCTTGTTCCCAACAACATAGAAAGATGCAGAAGGTTTCAGGAAGGGCTAAGGCCAGAAATTCGGCATACAGTTTCTGCTACTAGCAGAAGGAACATGGAGAACTTTGGTGAGTTTGTTGAGGCTGCTAGACAGGTTGAACAATCTGTGAATGCTGACAAGGTGCCTGAGTCTAAGAAGAGATCTGCAGATTTCAGTATAGGATAGTCCAGTAGTGGATACATAGGTGGAGGTAGAGGTTTCTTTTCTAAACTCGGGCGTGACTTTAGCTGTTTCAGTAGACAGAGATCTGAGGATGTTTCTTCTTCTAGAGGCAGAGGGAGATACTACCCAGGGAAATGGGGCAGTGCCTCTAGTGGACAGTCTTCTGGGTTGTCAATGTCAGTGACAGGTCCCCAGAGACAAGAGATACCGCCATGTGACAAATGTGGAAGACCACATACTGGTCAGTGTTGGGGTGCAAGTTCTCAAGGTTGTTTTGTCTGTGGACAAGTAGGACATTTCAAAAAGGAATGTCCTCAACTTTGACAAGCAGCATCGCAAGCTTTCCAGCCTCAGTACCATGATGTTCCAAGTTCTTCTGTGGCTTCTGGTTCCAGAGGTGGTGGAGTGCCTAGTGGCAGAAGTGGTCAGAGAGGACAGCGTGGCAGAGGGAGAGCTTCAGCACGTTTCTTCTCCTTGACCCCTCAGGAAGGTATAATCTCTTCACAAGTCGTTACAGGAGAAATGCTTTTGTTTAATAGTATACCCGTTTTAGTTTTGATAGATCCAGGTGCTACTCACTCTTTTATACGACATTCTTTAGTTGATGAACTTAATATGTTAACTCAAGAGTTGATAGATGAGTTAGTGTTGAGGGTTCCACTAGGTGGACCAACGGTTCTGACTGAGTTCTGTCCCGGATGTTTGCTGTCTTTTGGAGGTTACACCTTTGCTGCTAATCTCATACCCCTGGATGTAAATACTTTTCAAGTCATCTTGGGTATGGATTGTCTTGAGACATATCGAGTGCAACTCGATTGTTGGAAGAAGGAAGCTACCTTTCAACAAGGTGAATTTTCTTGTGTCTTTACGGGAGACAGGAAAGTTCTGCCTACGTGCATAATATCAGCTGCTGTAGCTGATAAGATGCTACAGAAAGGATGTGAAGCATTCCTTGCTCACGTGATTGACACCAGAGCAGAGAAGAGCTCCGCCAGTGTTTATGATGTGCCTGTGGTTCGTGAGTTTTTTGACGTTTTTCCAGAAGAATTACCAGGCTTACCTCCAGTCAGAGACATTGATTTTGAGATTCAGGTATATCCAGGTAGTCATCCAGTAGCACTGCCAGCTTATAGAATGGCACCTGCAGAGTTGAAGGAACTCAAGGTGCAGCTGCAGGAGTTGCTGGATAAGGGTTTCATCAGACCCAGTTCTTCGCCGTGGGGTGCTCCAGTCCTATTTATTAAGAAAAAGGATGGCACCATGCGTCTCTGTATGGATTACAGGCAACTAAACAAGATCACTATTAAGAACAAGTATCCTTTGCTGAGAATAGATGATCTATTTGATCAGTTGCGTGGAGCGACGATCTTCTCTAAAATCGATTTGAGATCTGGATATCATCATCTCAGAATAAAGGCTTCTGATATTCCCAAGACAGCTTTCAGAACTAGGTATGGACATTATGAGTTTCTGGTCATGTCGTTTGGGCTGACCAATGCCCCAACAGCCTTTATGGATATGATGAATCGGATTTTCAAACCGTTCCTAGATCAGTTTATTGTAGTCTTTATAGATGATATTCTGATCTACTCCAGAGATGATGGACAACATGAGCAACACCTGAGAGTAGTGTTGCAGCTGTTGAGGCTACATCAGTTGTATGCTAATTTTAGCAAGTGTGAGTTCTGGTTGGCTGAGGTAGCATTTCTTGGACATGTTATCTCGAGAGATGGAGTTAGTGTTGATCCTAAGAAAGTTGATTCTGTGCTTCAGTGGGAATAGCCTAAGACTCCTAATGAGATTAGAAGTTTCTTGGGATTAGCAGGCTATTACAAAAGGTTTATACAGAACTTTAGTGTGTTAGCATCACCCTTGACACGCTTGACGAGGAAGAATGCACCGTTTGTTTGGTCTGATAACTGTGAGAAAAGTTTTCAGATCTTGAAGAGGAAGTTGACTTCAGCACCAGTGTTGGTTTTGCCAGAAGCAGAAAAGGGTTATACAGTATTCTGCGATGCTTCCAGGAGAGGTTTGGGCTATGTGCTGATGAAGGAAGGCAAAGTTGTGGCTTATGCATCTAGACAACTTAAGAAGAACGAAGAGAACTACCCTACTCATGATCTGGAGTTAGCTGCTATAGTTCATGCTCTTAAGACATGGCGTCACTACCTGTATGGTGAGACATGTCAGGTGTTTACAGACCATAAGAGCCTGAAGTATATCTTCACTCAAAAAGATTTGAATCTGAGACAGCGCAGATGGCTTGAGCTGATTAAAGATTATGATGTGACAATCGATTACCATCCTGGTAAAGCTAATGTTGTAGCAGATGCCTTGAGTAGAAAGTCAAGTTCAACTGCAGATGCATTTTCTATGGCATGTTTCAAGAGAGACTTACTCGTAGATATGCGAAAGTTGAACTTAGACTTGAATGTGACTGGACAGAGTGGGTTGATTGCTCAAATGTAGGTTAAACCTACCTTCTATGATCATATTAAGGAATTGCAACAGAATGATGATGAGTTGAGGCAGATCATGCAGGATATGTCGGAAGGTAAAAGGTCAGAATTCAGGTTTTCTGATGATGGTGTGTTGTATCTTCATGATAGGTTGTGTGTACCTGGGAACAGTGAGCTGAAAGAGCAAATTCTTGAAGAAGCGCATGCTTCTATGTATGCTATGCATCCTGGTAACACGAAAATGTACAGGAATCTCAGAGAGCTGTACTGGTGGTCTGGTATGAAAAGAGATGTGGCTGAGTAAGTAGCTAGATGTGGAGTGTGTCAGCAGGTTAAAGATGAGCACCAAAAACCTGCTGGTACTTTACAGTCGCTTCCTATACCTGAATGGAAATGGGAACACATCACGATGGATTTTGTGGTAGGATTACCTAGGACGTCTATAGGTTCGGACTCGATTTGGGTGATTGTGGATAGACTAACTAAGTCTGCTCACTTTCTTCCGGTCAAGTCAACCTTTGATGTTTCGAAGCTGGCCAAGATATATGTGGACGAGGTAATCAGATTACATGGGATTCCAGTTTCCATTATTTCTGACAGAGATCCTAAGTTTACATCTAGATTCTGGAATCAGTTACATCGTGCGTTGGGCACAAAGCTGAGGTTCAGTACAACGTTTCACCCGCAGACAGATGGTCAATCTGAGAGGACCATTCAGACTCTTGAAGACATGCTGAGAGCATGCGTTCTGCAGTTCAGAGGTAACTAGGAAGAACACTTAAGCTTGATGGAGTTTGCGTATAACAACAGCTACCATTCTAGTCTTGGAATGGCCCCATATGAATCTCTATATGGCAGGAAGTGTAGATCACCAGTTTGTTGGTATGAGATTGGAGAGAAAGAAATTCTTGGACCTGAGATAGTTGATATGACTACAGAGAAGATATCTGTGATCAGGGAGCAGTTGAAAGCTGCTCAGGACAGGCAGAAAAGTTATGCAGAAAGACGACGTCGACCTCTTGAGTTTGAGGTTGGTGACGAGGTTTATCTGAAGGTTTCACCGTGGAAGGGAGTGTTAAGGTTTGGCAAGAGGGGTAAGTTGACCCCTAGGTACATGGGCCCATATCCTATTGTTGAGAGGATTGGACCTGTAGCTTACAAGTTGGATTTGCCGCCTGAGTTGGCAAATCTTCATGATGTGTTTCATGTGTCTATGCTGAAGAAGTGTCACCCCGGTACAGAGAAAATATTAGATCCAGATCTGGCACAGCTTAGGACAGATGTGTCCTATGTGGAAGGACCAGTACAGATAGTTGATCACCGAATCAAGAAGCTTAAGAACTGTGAGTTGTCTTTAGTGAAGGTTTTGTGGAAGAATCACAATATAGAGGAAGCTACGTGGGAGCTTGAATCAGAAATGCGTAACAAGTTTCCTTTTCTCTTTTAGGAATTTTGGGATGAAATTCTTATAAGGGAGGGAGATTGTTATGACCCACATTTCATTTTAACAGTAAGTACCTTGGTTAGTGCATAATTGAACTAATTATGTTAAGATAAGTACTTGCTTTTGTTAATAGTATTTTGAGCTTTGAGCTAGTGTTAATGTATTCTTAGCTTGTTTTCTTGTCCTGAGATTGAGGGCAAGTTTGTGCTTAATCTGTTGCCAAAGAAATCATGCGAAACCGACCTACGAGTAAAAAGATAGAAGCTTTTTAGTGTGCAGGGACCTATGTGTAATTTCGAAAAGTTTTTGGGCAATTTACATCCGGCCCCCTGGGCGCCCTTCCTTATCCTTTTCTGTAGTTTTCCTTTATTAGTTCTGTTAACCGACCTTGGAATGAACGTATCGTTCATTCCTTTGGTTGCCGCCTGAGAAAAACAGAGAGAAGGGAGAGGGAGAGAGCGAGCTAGAGGAGAAGCTAGGCAACCAAGCCCCTCCTTCTCCGTTCTTCTTCGATTCTTCATCTTCTCCAGCCAAATCAACCAGCTGCGTCATCTTCTCCAACTTCTTCCCCCTTCCTTCTTTGTTCTTGCTGCCCGGCCAAGGTAGGCGCCGGCCAAGAAGGTGCTAGGAGCGGCCAAAGGCGTGAAAAACAACGTCTACGGGTTGCTGCTAGGTCGTCTTGAAGTTCCCAAGGTATTTCGTGCGGAGATTTGCCGTAAATCGACCCCGAGCTCCTCTTTTAATTCTGCAATTTCCGTCTCTGCGCAGGTTGCACGGCGTGCAAAGTTACAGATAGCAGAACGAGTTTCAGCCCAGGTGCACGGCGTGCAAATCAGTTTGCACGGCGTGCAAATCAGTTTACACGGTGTGCAAATCAGTTTGCACGGCGTGCAAAGGTGCAGAAAAGTAGAATAGAAGTGCACTGAAGGTGCACGGCGTGCAGTCTAGGTGCACGGCGTGCACACTGCTGTAAAGGGCAGAATTAGGCGTGGTTGTGGACGTTTTTCGGTGTATACGAACACACCGAAGTGGGTGAGTAGTAGTTCATTTAGAAATCATTATTTAACTCAATTTAAATACTTAATTACTACTGTATCAGTTAGTATAACTTTTAAACAGTGTAGTACATACAATAGAGTATGTTAGATTCATTGGAACTTGAAATATTTGATATGCTTAATGAAAATGATGAAATTTTCTGTATTATAGTTGCAATGTATTTGCTGATTTAAAAGTAGATGTTTAGCATTGAAACTGGATAAATGATATTGAATCATGTTTAAGGATGACAAAGGATATACATGTGTTTCGAGTGAATATTCATAATGTGCAATGTGCATGAAATGTGATATTCCTGTTTATATGGTTATATGTTAATCAGTTAATAGACTTAGGTGCCCTAACACCGTAGAACCCCTTTGACAGATCTGCTTCTTAGGGGTGAAACTCGTGTCCAACATCAACCGGTTGAGTAATTCTGGTGGCACGAGGGTTGATAGACAGTGTCCTACACCAACCGATTGAGTAATTTTGGTGGCACTGGGGTAAATAATAAATAAAGTAAAGGGTTATCCAACACCAACCGGTTGAGTAAATCTGGTGGTAACCCAGTGTTGACTCCCTGTGCCTGTGTACTCAGGTTAGAGGAGGAGTCCAGAGTACTCAAAGTAGTGCATTGAGGCCGTAGAGCCTATGAGTCAGGCCGGAGAGCCTGGGGTCCTGTGGCAGAGCAGGGCTGGCGTCAGACTTAGCATTTCCCGGGTGTGTCGCTAAGTCTTGTACGGTGGGATCGTAGTTCGCTACGGATCTTCATATGCAGGGTACACTGCATATGATTAGGGCATAATAATAATATAAATTGGTACTCATATAGGATCACAGTAAATTAAAGTATTCGAACTTTTGTACTAATTCTTTATATCTGTTTATCTGTTCAAATTATCCGTTATGGCATGGAAATGTGAATATATCCTGCAATCTGCTATGTCATTAGAACTGCCCTGCTCGTACTGTATTTATGTTTGTTTCAATTTTATAAATCTGATGAGTTGTTTAGTGATAGCTAAGTGAAATGCTATTCACTGAGCGAGTAGGCTCATACCTCTACTCAAAACATTTTCAGGTCAGCATCAGCATCAGGAATCTGAAGGATCGTTTCATCCCAACGCCTAGTCTATAGAAGGTTTGCAGTTAGTCTAGTTAGAGGTCTCTTAGTCCTTTCCCCTCGGTCCTTGGGACATGGTGTGGGTGAGAGAGAATGTGTATAAAGATGTAAAATAACTATTAAGTTTACTTTATGTTGAACAATGTAAATTGATGTAAACTTGTAAATATCTCCTGTCAGTTAAATAGAAATGCTTCTACAGTTTGTTTGGTTTTAGTTTACAGCCTAATCAGATTATCCTTTTTATGTCTTTAAGATGTTTTAAAAAGTGATGAATTGTTTGGTTTGTGTGTAAATCCCTTTGTCGCGCCTTAATCTCGTGGTCTGTGATTAGCGGGAGATTGAGGTGTGTCAGGTCCAATCTTGAGGAAATTGAGTGGACAAAGCCTAAAAGCACATAGATTAATTATGACCCTTGAACCCATGTATGACCATCTCTAAGGGACATGAAGAGAAGTCACAATGGGAGTGACTAATGGATAGGGACCAGGCCCATATGGATAGGTCGCCATAAGTCTAATTAAGAGACATAAAAAAAAACAAAGGGTACCCTAAGAGATGAACAATTATGGGTGAGACAATATACTACACATATATAAACCTTAGAATGACAAAAGGAATGTGGCGTCAGAATATGATCAAGAAAACTCAACTAAAAGGTAAAGAGAAATAAAATAAAGCCAAGATACCTTAGTTAGAACCCTAAGTCAATCCTAAGGCCAGGATGGGGAAATTAAAGGTACATATGACTGATGGGATTATGAGGTGATCATCCCTAACTGCATAAGACCATAGAGTCAGGAGGTAACAACAATCATTCCCTGAGGTCCATGGGTCAGAAGGTTGGCCACCTTCATGAGTTCATGAGGCAAAAGGAAAATGAGGGTCACTCCCTATATGAATACGGATGAGATCGCTCTGCAAGTACCTACACCCCTAAAGACCCTAAGGAGAAAGACTAAGGTAAGCAAGATTGAGGTATATGTAAGGAAGTATAGGAAGTCCACAGATAAATGGATCTTATGAGTAAGGAATTTGACTTCCAGTAATAGGAGAATATGGTGAAATTAAAAGCATATATGGATTAGAATTATGTGAAGATGGATACATATTAAGTATGAAAATAAAATTGGTAGTGTGTGGTGTACGATCTCAACTCTTGGAATGTGATGAGCTTTGTATTTGGACTGCAACTAAGTGCTTATTTCATCTCATTATGAGTGTGAGAGGTGAGACATACAATTGCCATACTGGAAATGGAATGGAGTATGAATACTTAAGACAAAATCCTTTTAGAACAATTGAGAATTTAAGGTATTACCATAACCCATAGGAGAATTTGAATGGATAATATCAAAATCTGGGTAAGATAATGACCCGAATGAAGCTTCGTTTGAAATGGGATCTGAATTATATAGACCAGGATTACTCTCGATACCTGAAAGAGTTAGTGCAATAGGAAGCCACGATAAAACTCTAGGAGATCTCTGATTTAGAATTGAAGCAAGAGTATATAAATCTTCACTAAATAAAATCACCTCGCCCCTACGTGCCTTAGCTCTATCCAGCTTGAGGACAAGCTAGACTCTAAGTTATATTTTGTGATGTTATCTTACTAGTTTTTCTTAATTTTCCATACTCTTTCTTAGATAAATTAGATATAATCCTTAACTTTCTACGTTATTATGAATTCACCATTAAACTAACATTTATCTTTTTCTTCTTATAGAAAAATCCAAAAGAATTGCAAAAGCCCCAAATGGTCCTAAGACCGAATGAAGTCCAAACGGTCCCAAGACCGAATGAAATCAAATGGTCCCAAGACTAAATGAAGTCCAAACAGTCCCAAGACCGAATGAACTCAAATGGTCCCAAGACCGAATAAAGGAAAACGATCCCAAGACCGAATGAAGTCCAAACGGTCCCAAAACTATATGAACTCAAATGGTCCCAAGACTGAATGAACTGAAACGGTCCCAAGACCAAATGAAGTCCAAATGGTTCCAAGACGGAATGAACTCAAATGGTCCCAAGACCGAATAAAGGTAAACAGTCCCAAGACCGAATGAAGCCCAAACGGTTCCAAAACCGTATGAACTCAAACGATCCCAAGACCGAATAAAGGCTAATGGTCTGGAGACCGAATGAAGTCCAAACGGTCCCAAGACCGAATGAACTCAAATGGTTCTAAGACCGAATAAAAGCAAACGTTCCCAAGACCATATGAAGCCAAATGGTCCCGAGACCATTTGAAGCCAAACGGTCCTGAGACCGCATGATGCCAAACGGTCCCCAAACCGTTAAAGACCCAAATGGTCCCAAGACCGTTTGGGACTCCTTAGAAGCCTATAAATAGAACTGAAGGAGTTCTCATTAGGCATCGAATTCTTGGACGCCTAAAGGCTACCCCAACCGTTCCAGAGTTGTTTCATCTTCCATCCTCCACCCCAAGGCTACCGGTCCAAGATCCACACTTCATCAAGATGCTTTCTCTCTCATCAAAATAGAAGGTGGGAAGTGAAGAAGTCTTCATCAAGTCAACCAAGTGGTGTGAAGATAGTTGCTCTCTACTCCAAGGGGTCGATCTTCCTCCCTCCTACGTGGAGATGATGCTTTCTTTCTCTCTTCCCGCCTCCTTCTTTGTTCCTGCCATGAGCGAGTAGTCCCATACACTAGGGTGCGGGGAGTAGCCCCGCTACCCATGTTTTCATTTCATACATTGTAATTCATGGGTTTGCAATAGAAAAATAATATCTTTTCAGTTCAACATCAATCGTTTAATGAATGCTAGTTGCTTGATCACCAACTTGTGTTATCTATTATCTATTAGTGTAAATTGTCTATGTTTGTACTTCTAGATTTGAATATCGACTACTTGTTGGTTCTAGATGTATGTAGTCACCATACGTTTGGTTCGGTATCTAGGAGCATTTCTCAAGGAGTGGGGTAAACTCACCTCCATCGTTGTACTTTCATACTATGAAATGGAATCCGTTGACGTATGAAAGTACAACCTTGACAGGTCGAGGAATACACTTTGCGAGGGGAGTGATGCAGAGTAAGTGACCATTTGTTTGGGGATGGCTGGCATTGCAATGCTTCCACATTTATCATAGTTAGTTATCCGAAAGGAAGCTAAGTCTACAAAGATACTAACTGTTTAGACCCTTTTCTTTGCAAGCCATGCTATTATGATGTATGTTTTGATCCATGCATAGTGGTGGTGAAACTCGATCACATCCTAGTGGTTTCTAAATATCATTTACAACCTTAAGTTTAATTTCTTGTTATTTACTTTCTCCACACATTAGTTTAATCATCAAACCAACTCTTTGATCTAAATATCAACTTTTAAGTGGATAAGTAGGATTTTTATGTTTTCCATCTTGTTAAACTCTTAACAAGACTATTGTCTCGTAGATTCGACCCTTAACTATACTATGATAAGACTTCCACATATCTTAGCATACGTGGGTGGAGATCTTATTATAGCATACACAAGGCTAAGCTTACAGACTTACTATCTCTAGGATTTTTAGTGGTGCAAGCAACTCCACTTAAGTGGAGGCTCCATCACGGTTCAGTCAGCTAATCGATTGATCTGTTGTGTGAATTGAATACCTAAATGCTTTAGTAATTAATATTATCATTCAATATCAAGCTCCTATTCTAGATTAGTTCCTATGTGTGTGGCCCTATAGGTCTCATATCACGTTGGCAATGAATGTCCATAATTATCCTATGACATCACATGCAAAGAGTGGTGCCTAGTCACACATCAGTGCTACCCAAGTGAATGGAAAGTTGGGGAACAACTTCAACCTACAATTTGTGTAAGGTGTTGTAGTGATTGTATAATTCCTTTGTCTCTGATATCCCAAGTGAAATTAAGGCTTGGATAGTCATCCTTTCAATGTTCAACTCATGTTCCTTGAACCAAGAGTAGATTGTGTGAGATAATGTGACCTCAATATCACATATTGATTCACATGTTCATGCACATGTGTTTCTCAGTCTCTCTTATCAAGTGACCAAGGTAGCATACATTAGTTGGAGGGAAAAATTCCATATCTATCACTCATAGTATATCCCCATGTGTCAAAGCCACCCAATTATCACCATTATAACAATCCATGTTTCAAGATTGCATTTGATGATGTCAAAGCGTACCCAACGACATGTGACAAGCGCAGCGATTTCAGGTCTAAGAATCACAATCACCACCTTCACTATGAGAGATGACTATGACCACCTACTATGGTTTCCATGTGTCACTCTCAAGATGGGTCTATCTGATGCAATGTTACCTAACATGTATTTGTTTGCTTGGTTTTATATAGACATATCATGACTAATGAGATTCTATCATAAACCATCCCACACTCTAGTCTTTGGTGTTACTAATATCTATCTACCTTCCACAATAACAACTGACTAGGGAAAATTTTTAGAATGTATATACTCTTAGCATTTGTATGATCTCATTTCTTCCAAGTCACGTACTTGAAGACATACATCATTGAGTATCGTCATTCTATAAACATTCACTATGTCTCCTCATTATCTCATAACTGAGTGAAACAGATGAATTGGAAACTTGCCTTTATTAATATTATTATTAATCAAATCCTTTATGTAATTATGCCATGTCGATCATCATATGATTTTCTCTATAGGCATACCTTATTAACAGTACATGAAAGAGATGTGAAACATGCAATACACCAACTAATGGAAAATGTTGCTAACCCGCTGGATTTGCACTTGTATAGCAGAAACACAATAGACATGTTTATAGATCAGTTAGAATAAGTTTTATGGGTGATTGGATCTAAGTGCAAGGGGGGTCTATTTGCACGTATGCCCAAAGGTCCGATCATACGATGATACTAAATTTCATATAATGTAAATGATTTTATTTATAGTTAAGGAAATATTCCAATTTATTCTATTTTATTCAGTGAGGAGTTAATGAAGAAACATAATAAATGTACACGCAATGACTATATAGATGACAAGAGTATGTACATTCTTATTATGTCTCTAGTTGGATGTTATTGTGGAGGGCTGATAGACAACAGTGACACATAAGACTAGAGTGTGTGTTGGTTGATGATAGAGTCTCATTAAGTCATGATATGTGATATCAAACCAAACACATAGATACCTGGTGAGAGTGATACATGGAAAACATGATTGGTAGTCAGAATCATCTCACGTACCGATGGTGGTGATTGTGGTTCTTAGACCTAAAATCACTACATCCATCACATGTTGTTTGATGTACTTTGACATCATCCACAGTGACATTGAATAAGGTTTGTGATAAAGATGGTGCTTGTGTGCATCATGATACATGGGGATGATGTGAGTGATGTAGATGGGTTTTGTCCCTCCTACCTGAGTTTGATATCCTTAGCACTTGATAAGAGAGACTGTGAATAGCAAGTGCAAGCACATGTGAATCAATATATGATATTGAGTTCATATATATATATCTCAGACAGTTTGCTCTAGTTCAAATAACATGGATTCAACATTGAGAGGATGACAATTCCATGTCTGGAGTTCAATCTAGATATTAGTGACAATAGAATTATGCGATCATTGTAACATCAATGACAGATTGTAGGTTGAAGTTTTTATCCAATTTTCTAATTACTTGGGTAGCAATGATGTCTTGCAAAATATCAATCAGTACTTGTGATGTCATAAATTAGTTATGGACACTCATGCCAACGTAACTTGGAACCTATAGGACAAACACATAGGATACACTTGGAATAGGAGTTTATTCATGAATGGAGTTTAAACTTGATTACTAAAGAGTTAGGTATTCAATTTAAACAAAAGCAGTTAAATGTTGAGTGACTAGACTGTGAACTGACCAGTTCAAGTGTTGAACCAATCCTTTCAAAGTGTCAAGTCAATTAAACCAAGATTGGCAATTTGGTCCATGAGGTGACCGGTCCAAGGAGTGAACCAATCGACTCAGGTCCATGAAATGACTAGTTCAGGTTGTGAACCAATGGTTTGGTTGACCAATTCGATTAGATCAATGATTAGTGACATCATCTTGTGCATTAATCAAATATTAATCGCTAATACAATTGCAATTGGGAAACACAGTGATATGACCAGTTCAAGGGAACCGATAGGCTAACATGCCAACTAATTGGTTCACTATTGAACCGACAGTTGTTGGTATATATGCCCATAGATCCATCCCAAATGATTTCTTGGAGTCGGATATTAATTAATCAATTATTGCGATTATTTGGTTAATTAATGAATTCCAGAATATTCTAATTAATCTACGATCATTTTAATTAACACAGTGTTTCTGTTTACCGATGGGTTTAGGAAACCCTACTTCCCTTCGTATCCTATTTAAAGGAGCTTGACAGCCGATATCTATATAAGATATCGAGAGAGGCTTTTTAGTTTATGCTCATGTACGTAAACCCTAGCCGTCACCGTCCTCAGGAGATAAAGGAGAGCAATGCGACGCTAGCACGCCGCCAAATAGAGACGACTCCTTCCCACTGGCTTAGGAATCACAACGTGGAGTTCCAGTCCATCCACATGGATGAAGTAGAGACGTAGAAGCTGAGACGCCTGTGTTCAGAGGACATCTATGACCATCCATACACACTATGAGCAGCGTACATCACTGCACGAAAGGAGCATTGTTGGATCTTCCTGCGACACACTTAACGAATGGGAGAGAAGTTCTGTCTATGTAGGACAACATCGTTGCACACCATCGTGCAACAGTACATCACCAGACTTGCTCTGTGATAAGGTATATCCCCCAAACACTCTTTCCGAATACGCTGTTGTCGACGAGATCCTATTTTGGGTTGCATGGAATTTTTGTTGCTTCCACTGCACATGTTTTCTCCACAAAACCCAACAGTGGTATCAGAGCAGTGTTGATCTACGACATATTTGGATTCATTTCGATATGATCGAATCGCTATATACTATTTTCTATGTTTCACACGCTGTAAATTAAAACTGCTAATGTGCAAATCTAAATCTAATTCCACATACGCCGTAGGCTTCTGTTTTTGATGTTTCGGATGGGGTCGACTATGGATCCTTTGTATAAAGTATTCGTCTTGCATGTCAAGCCTCATCTCTTATTTCAAAGTGTAATTAATTCTTTCCCTTTATATTTATACTCATATTATGTAATAGAGATAGGATTAGTTTTAGTCTTTGTAAACTTGATGTAAGGAGGCCACTTGAAGATCCAACTCCAAGGAGCATCCATGTAGAAGCACCATGAAGATCTAATTCCAAGAAGCAACCTAAAGATTCAACTGCAAGGAGCATCCATGGAGAAGTAACAAGAAGATCCAATTCCAAGAAGCAACTTGAAGTTCCAACCTCGCGGAGCATCCATGAAGTTGTTCATTGTAATGCTGATCCTTACAGGCTTATAGGTCGATTCACAAGTGTTGCATGAGATGCATAAGACCATAGGTGGACCGTAATCCTTTGTTGCTCCAAAGGATTACAATAGTATGGCCATAACTGATGTATTTGTGTTTGTGATTGCATGTCTATCGTTTGTGGTTGTGAATATACTTTGGTATGGAACATATGGGTTCCTACCCTGATTTTTAGTATATGATAATTTGTTCATTACTCACCATGAAACCATTTATGTTTTATGATATTAATAATGCAATATTGTTTAAAAGACAAGAAATACGTTATTGTGTATCTTCTTTAAATGTCCTCTGTATATCCACTTGGATAGTACTTTTCCTCTCCTACGGCAAACCTTTTTATATTTGATCTCATTTTCCTATATATTTCTCAATACATATTCAATATCCTCATACTATCTTTTATGCTGATAACTTCCATTTTGTCTTCTCATCTGGGGTATGCTTCCAACCCCAAGTATTGGACTTGGAAGATTGCACACGGTGACATGGAACTACTAGGTGGGGCTCTTTGGAAGATAGACTTGAGATAGTTGGATATCCCTCTTCTTAGATCATAATGATATTGTAACTTTCTTGTAAACTCCAAGTGGGACAACTCTCTGTAACTTTTAAAATTGAAAATAGCGATGAAATATATTTTCACTGCTATACTTTGGCCTTTTGTTATACCATCATTTAAGAAAAGTAGAATTTACACCTATTCCAACATACCTTATTAGTGTGTCTAGAATAGATGGATTTATTTCTCAAATTTACGTAGGGAGTACATCTGCTATCGGGTTCCCCTCATTACAAGATTGTATTAGAGCATAGTGGTTGGAATTCTGACTATTTCAATTTTGTCCCCCTAACTAGAACCCTTTTTGTACATAGTCACCCTCTATGTGATATGTTTCCCTAGAATTGGTCTATGTTATTTATATGATAATTAAAAGTCAATTTATAAGTATATGAGGTACACATAAGCATCAAGATTAGTAAACCCTGATTTGTGGTGACCCATATGCTCATATCCTATATAGATCAGATTTGAAAAATCTTTTAGGATGTTATCGATTTGACCTTATGACATACATTTGAGGACTTAAGTTGTTAACCCATATGCGACGAGACTCTAGTTTCTCACAACCTATGATGTAGTTTAGTTATGATATCTATCTTTGGATTCTGTGAATTTTGGCATGAGGATGGAGTTATGTTATGAAAATGTTGACGTAGTATAATAAGTTGATCTTAATGAAAATTGTTACTTATTTTGTATCAATTTTGGAGCCATTTTTAGTTTTATATCAAAATGGTTTTCCATGAAATTATATTTAGTTATAAACTATATGTATTCAAAAATGGATCTTATTGAGGTTTTCTTGAACTAAGTCACAATGAAGAGATGTATGAAGTCTTGATAGGAAAACCCTAGAATTAGTTGTAGTAGAAATCTTTAATTCTAGTTAGATCTTGATCAATGATTAGGAAAATTCATTTTGATATAAAGGTTTAGTTGACCTACCCTTTAGTACACTATGACCTTTTGGATTCTCATATGAATCTTAGGGTTGATAGGTTAGTGAAACAAGGACTCAAAAATCAACCCTAGGTGAATATGACCTCTTGGTTGGATGCATGATATATGAACAACATAAACACTTAAAATATTCACACACACAAAAAATACATAAGTAACCCTTGTACCTTGATGTTTATTATCTTGGCTTATTAGGATAAACCTTTTATGTGATAGAGGGGAGATGATTTCTACATATAATGATGGATGGATTTTGGGGACAAAATCTTCTTTTAGTGGTGGAGTGTAGTAACATACCCAAACATAGCATCTTGACTCTAAAAAACTCCAATACCATGGTTAGGAGGATAGTATACTTGGTTCCTAAGATTTGAACAAACATTGATACACATAAACCCTATAACACTCATGAACATTGATTTTATATATAATGAGTAACTAAACTCTAGTTAAGGGAACATGAAACTATAAGCATATCCTAGATCCAAAAACCCCCCAATGATTATATGGACCCTAAACTCTAAGTTGTAATCATCCTGCCCTAACCTATAAATATTAGATTCCACACATGACAGATTGGTAGTATTAGGCATTCAATCATGTAATTCAACAAACATAATATGGAACTAACAACCCAACTGACATCCAATATGTAAGTTGTGCTTATAAATAAGTACTGCAGGTCACTCTGTTCATTAAAACACACATAATTGCTTCTTTTTTTTGGTCGCGCAAAAATCATGTTACTATATAACCAAAACTTTGGGTACAAAAGTGCCCTTTGATATAAGAACTAATAGATCCCCATCTTTTTCGACACAGGGTAAAAGGCAGGGATCAGGACAGAAAAAAGATACTCCAAGCTAAACTAATATAAAAGAAGGAAAGAGGAAAAACAGAACCATACAAGATATGGGAGAGGAGGGAAAGACCAATACAGAGCCAGAAACGTACCCACAAAGATAACTATATGAATCAAACACCTCAACACCCAGCAAACGCAACAGAAGCTGTCAACTCCTATCAAACTCCCAAAAAAGACCAGTTGGATCATGATGAGAAGCAGAATGAAGATGAGAGGTTGCCACTCCTTTCCTCTTTCTGAATAAGAGAAGCATATGCAACTACTTCTGAACATCACATAAGAAACGACCACACTTCCTCTTAAAACTGAGTTTCCTCCAGAAGTTAATCCAAACAGATGCAGAGAAGGAAGTAAAGCTATTACACCACTATCGTTCAGCACATCCACAAACTGGGATCATAACCAAACTTAATTCTCCACAACTAACCAGGTGAAACCACCTGCAAGAAGTCATAAGGCAAAACCAGAAACATGTTCGCAGCTAGCACCAAAAAAGCAAAGAACATAAGGAGAACTTTAGATAGAACATCTATGGGCACTCCTCATTCCCAACATTTTTGTGCTTCTTCTCCTTTTTCTTCATCCTAGCACCTTTATTAACACTGAAATCATATGGAAACTCCAGGTCCATGTCGCATGAACTAACCGAAGAGACCTCATCTGAATTCCATGCTTTCTGTTGGTATTCTAGGTCCAAACCTATATCGATAGTTAGATGATCACCAATTTGGGGGTGCTACTCAATTTGGTAAGGAAGAGCTCCTACTCAAGGTTGAGAGTAGCATCCCCACTCTATCGTGAATTGCAGTGCATATCGGTCTCTTGATTTCCGTGAGGAACTTGTTTCCCAACTATGGAGACATCCACAAGTGGAACATCATCAGTTGAACCATTCAATGGATTTACACTAACCTTGGCATTCACCCAAACGCCTTGTCAACTGGTAGTCTTCCTGGCTCATAGTTGCAGTTGGCTAGGCAACGATTTACTCCTTGCAATCTCCGGACAGGAAGGGGCTCGATGACCGAACAAGTTACAATGAGAACAAATCTTTGGCTTCACAACATAGCCTATCTTTTATTTTTAGGAACACCGTCGATGACGACCGTCACATTCTTCAGGAAGTCAGAGCGTGAGTCCATCTCTACACACACAAGCACTTCCTTGAAGCAGTCGACTAATAGACATGAGTCTTCGTTGTCCAGAGGCCTCCCAATCAGGCTAGTGATGTCGCCTAATCTCTTGGATGTCCAGTGGAGGCATGGATTCTGGACAATGACCCAAACAGGGAGCTTAGAGAAAGAGAGAGGAGGAAGAGGGGAGCCCGACTCCCACGCTTGAATGATGATGAGGGAGCCATCCATCATCCACGGTGCCTCCTCAAGGATTCTCTCTCTCTCCGTGGTCGTCGGCAACTTCTCAACGAATCCCTCCGATTCTTCTGCGATAAACTCAAACAACCCATTGGGACACCATTGACGGCAGATCCAACCGTGAAGTTGACTCCTATATGGTTTCTTCTCCGTGAATCTGATAGACACGTATTTCATCCCATGAGGGGACCGCTTTGTTATCACTGGAGATGGAAAAGCACTTCACGCCGTTCCTAATCTCTGGTTCTACAAAATCGATAACAGAGACATTGTCGCACTTGCAGCCCAATCTGATGGCAGAGAGCCAGTCGACCACAGTGTTAGATATTGATGAGCTCTAACCTTCAAGTGAAAGAAATAGATTTGAGGATGACGAGGATGAGGGCTTCGTTGTGGAAGAATTCACTTGAGGAGGCCATCCATTCTAGGATGAATTGTTCCTTCTCTCTCCATCGGCCACACTTGAGCTTTCAGGAGGAATTGCAGATGATTCTGGTGAAGGGAACCTCTCCACCGCTGAGCCACCATCTCCCCCAGGGTTTCTCCCCCTCCATCACCCCCTTCCACCTCTTCCACTTCGCACCATCCCGTTCAGGAGGAAATCAACACACATAATTTCTTAAATGTGCTAAATTATTAATTTGTCGCAAAGGAATGATTGATATTGAATTTAGTATGACTCCTACATATAATGTAATATTATTTTGATTATAATATGAATTGAGATGACAAATGTGACATCATATAAGTTAATGTAGATATTATTGGACTAATGGGTTAAATGAGTAAAATATAAAAACTAATGGAAAATAATACATTATAACTCCTCTAATAACTAACTTAGTTAATATGATTGTAATTTATGATTATTGATGAAAATAATGCAATTATGTAAGAAGTATATAGGTCATGATCATAAACCCTAGTTTTATTATAACTTATAATAGGAAGTTTTTAAAGTGAAACATGATCCCAAAATTAGTTTCCTTAGATTCAATTCACATAGGTGCCAAAATTTGTATTAATTGAACAGTTTTTTAGTGCTCAAATAAACAAGGGAAGAAAAATACATCTGAAGTACTAAATCTTCAATGAATACACTTGAGCTTATTAAAGTTTCTTGAATTCATCTTTGTCAGGCGCATTTCTTTTGTCACGATCATAGTTTCGAACCTATATCAAATAGGGACCTCTTTTTGGGCCATTCAATTTAGATAGGGAGGTTTCAGCCTTTTTTCATACCTCTAACTCCCCATTTCACTTTTCACATAGTAACCCCAAAAACAATGTGCCTTGTTTATCTATCTCTACTCTTCCAATTTTCATGATCTCTTTACCATTATCTTGAATTATTCTTCCGAGACGGTTCATCCTATATTTTATCGAGTTTTGTATCCTACGGCCCTATATCCAACCGCACTCTCTCAGCTAGTGTAAATACTACTTGATCAGGTCCATCTATAAAACCATGGCTTCTCACACAAACGCAATCCTTTAAAATCAATGAGGACACCTACAAAAGCACAACCCTGCCCTTGAAGTATCATGGATATATCTGTACCTATGTTTCCAAACTACACCTACAAGGATTTAATATTCCATGCTCATCAATAGGTCTGATACCACCTTTGAACTCCGAAGCAACCTAAAAGCCCTACTTTAATTCCTTAAGAGTAAACCAGTCCTCAATTTGGGTTTTTTAAGGTTTATGAGATCTCCCCACTTTCCCTCCTCTTTTTTATTTGATGAATATATTTTGGGAATCCATGTTTCTCGATGGCTTTTCTCTATTTTCTTGGGTCGTTAGATCTGATAGGAATTCAAAATTCTTCTTCATGCATTAATTTCACGTGTTTTGGGTCGCATACACTTTTCCCTTGGTCCCCTACTACGCATCCACGATGGAGGCTTCTTACCAATCACTATGTTCATTTTTAAGACCCAAAGTTTGGGTTCCTTGAGATCGGCTTGAGTCAAAAAAAAGCATGGCTTCTTTGTAATAGGTTCTAGAGTTATTTGGTTGGTTTGGATCTTCACCAAGTCGAGCTCCTAAAGCTTTGTGTACCTCAAGATGGTTTGGCGGAAGGGAGAAGATGTAGGCATTTAGTTGCACATATCTAACCCCATTTTGGATTTTGGATCCTTTTGGCATTGAGGGGCTTTTGGTCATTTCATCCCAGTTCCATGTTGTTTAGGAGAACATGGAATACATATCCAAACTCAATTGCTTTTTTAATTTTGGTTTTTGAAATTTATGATAATATATACATGGCTTAAAAAATGTTATGATTGGTTGATTTTAGAAAATCATGGTAATTTATGTATAATTCAAAAAAATAAAATAGAATATGTTTTAGAATCCATGATTTTTTATCTAACTAACAAAATGATTCTTGTCGTCTGATTCTCATTTAATAAATATGTGATTTCTCAAGAGTTTCCAATTAGATATAATTTTTACAATTCATATCTAATCATCTATACATAATTAAATAAAATAAAGTATGCTATGGATTCAAGAAAACTTAATCGAAAAGATGATACAATTTATTAACCAAATTCATCAATAATAAGGAATTTTTTTGGGGTTTATGTAATTAATGTAGATATAAACCCAACTTCATATATTCCTTTAATATGTTGCTTGTGGTCTGGGATGGAATTAGGGCTTTGACCTTAGATAACTTCATGTGAGGTATGTTGCATCTCCAATTCATACTAAGCAATTTGTGATTCCATTCTCTTAATGTTTGTTTAATTACATATTATTTTTGTTGATCAATCACCTATTTTTCCTCTCTCTATAGTCCTTTGTACGATGCCCTACACTTTTTTCTATCTATTTTGAGAATATGTGAGCAATTATGTGATGATATGAATATTGCAATCCTCTTATTTTGTAGGATATTCTTATTGGATCCTTATTTATATCTTGGTAATTTTATTCCTTATGAAACCTTATTTATCAAGTTGTGGTCTTTTGTTATCTTGTGAAGTACCTTAATTGTTGAAAAGTTTAAATACTTATTTATGGGTCCTCTAACCCCATTGATATCAGTTTTATGATGTCATCCTATATTTAAACTCAACTATACATTAATTGCCTTCCTTATTTGAATGGATGATTCATTAGTCAAAACTAGAAGTAGTGACATCATATATGCATTGAATTTTATTCCCCTACCTCTTATAATGGTTTTAGGAATTGTGCTTTATTCCTCTTCCAGTCACTGGGTTTTATTCCCCTACCACATATGATATTAGGCACTAGGTTTTATTCCCCTACAATGCATTGGTTTTAATTCACTACAAAATATGATATTTGTTTTATACTGAGGTTTTAGTCCTCCTACCCTAGTAAGGAACACATATGGGTTCCTACCCTATGTTTTAGTATATGACATTCTGCTTATTACTCACAATGCAAATATTTATGTTTTCTGATACTAATAATGAGATATTGTTTAAAAGGCAAGGAATCTCTTATTGTTTATCATCTTTAAATGAATTTTTCTTGCAACACTTGGATATTTATTTCCCTCTTCTATGTGAATCCTTATTAAATTTGATGTCCTTTTTCCATATATTGCTAAATGCATATTTAATATGCTCATACTAGCTTTTATGTTGATAACTTCCATTTAGTCTTCTCTTATGGGGTATGCTTCCAAACCTAGGCATAGGACTTGGAAGTCTGGACATGGTGACATGGACATGCTAGGGGGAGCTTTTAGGGAGATAGAGTTAAGATAGATGGATATCTCTCTACTTAGATCCTAATGATGTTGTAACTTACATATAAACCCCAAGTTTGAGAATTTGATGTAACTTTTGAAATTGAATATATTCATATAATATACTTTTATTGCTATACTCTGGTATTTTTGTATACCATCATTTGAGAAATGAAAAGTTTATACCTATTCTAGCATTCATTTTTAGTGTGTTTGGAATAGATGGATTTATTTCTCAAATTTAAGTAGGGAGTGGATCCCCTATCGGGTCCCACTCCTTACATGTGTCTTTAATGAGCATTTTGCCTAAATTTCCTAAAATATCCCATTTTCCTCAATGTTATCCAATATATATATATATATATATATATAGATTTGTTTTATTTTTTTAGTTGCCTAATATATTTATTCTTTGTTGTAGACTTCAACAAGAAAAAGTAGAATCAAGTTATGACTTTTGTTGGTGGCACCATCATAATAAGGAGAGGAATGTGATAAAGTGGATTTTTCTCCAATTTGTGCATAATTACTCTTGTTACTTTAAGTCCTCACTTTTTATGTCGCCTTGGACTTCATAACTCTATAATGTCCACCAAAGTCAAAGATTCCACATTTTGAGTCAATATGATACTCATATATATATGAACTCCTAGTGTTATTATACCCTTGAATCCTTTGATTAACATCCTGATCATACATTATATTTTTGATATGTAATTTTGCACAATTGTTGTACACCCTATTATGAAGATATGGTCCAAATTTGAAATCATTTGGACACTCCTACGATTTTATATGAATTTTCTAGGATATACCTTTGTTCTAGCCCGAAATATCCTTTTTCTAGCTTATTGGGCCTGATCCTTTCAACCGCTTGGGCGCCTTCCCGCTCTGCCCCGGCCTAATGCTTGAACCGGGACTCAATCCCATTGAACTAACCTTAGTTGATTGCGAACTGAGCCCAGACGTGCGACCCAACATCCGTTGGATGGAAATCCAACGGCGTCGGGTTGTCTTCTACCTTGCGCCCAAAATGGTAGGTCCGCCATGGACCCGGCTCTCCTAGCACACGACCCAATCCTCTTATGAGCCCTCTCTTGCCCCATTTTTGCAACCAAGCTCTCCCTCACTCTCTCTCAAACATTCCACACATCTTTATTGTGCAAAATCGAGCTTGGAGGCCAAGCAAAGCCCACCGCCATTGTACCTTGGTGGGAACCCCTTCGTAAACCCTAAACCTAGTCCGATATCCCATAAAAAACCCCATAGGCACGTTCGGTTTGCTCCCACAAACCCTGGAGGCGCCATTCCTTTCCCCCACTCGAGTCACTCCTCATATCCCTCTTTGTCTCCGGTGAGCTCTGCCAAGGCGCCGCCACTGTGCAGGTCTACCTCGTAGCCAACTACTGCGAGAGGCATAGGGAGGTCAGAACCGTTGGATCTCGGCTTTGTCTTGACCAGGATCGATCAGAGGGCCATGAAGATTCAGCTCCCCTCACAACCCTACGGACCAGTCAAGCACAGGCGACCATAGAAAGTGTGCCACATCAACCCGGGGCCCCGCTATGATCGGGTGTGCGTGCAATCTTGGGAGGCAATGCCAACCCTTGATCCTAGAGCCGACGGTCGTGATCCTTGCAAATCAAGGGTATGTTGCTTGGTTTCTCTAAAGTTGACTTGTAATCTTCTAAAATTGATAACTTTACATTCCTTTAGCCAAATATCACATATAATATATGAAAATTCATCTACTCAACGATATCTACACAATGGACTAAGTTTCAGAGTCTAATTCTATCTTGTGTGCCATACTTTTCTATAAAATGCATATGTTAATCATTTGGAATATAGTTGATGTATGATCATGATGCAAAATTGGATCTTGGCTACTGATAACCTCCTATTTTGGACGATTATCTTAGTCTTTTTCTTTAGTTTTCCATACTCTTTCTAAATTAAAAACTATACATAATCCCAAATTTACCCTTTTTTGTAAATATACCATCAGACTAACTTTTCCCTTTTATATATGCAGAAAAACACAAAAAAAACTCATAAAAGACTAACTCAGCCTCAAGACTGCTTGGATTCAAACGGTCCCAAGACCGCATGAAGCCAATCGGTCTCGAGACCGCATGGAGTCAAATGCACCCAAGACTGCATGAAGCCAACCGGTCCCGAGACCACATGGAGTTCAAACGGTCCCAAGACCGCATGAAGCCAACTGGTCCCGAGACCGCATGGAGTTAAAACGGTCCCAAGACCGCATGAAGCCAAATGGTCCCGAGACCGCATGGAGTTCATACGGTCCCAAGACTGCATGAAGCCAACCGGTCCTGAGACCGCATGGAGTTCAAACGGTCCCAAGACCGCATGAAGCCAACCGGTCTCGAGACCGCATGGAGTCAAACGGTCCCGAGACCGCATGAAGCCAAACGGTCTCAAGGTCCAAACGGTCTTGAGGTCCAAACGGTCTCAAGGTCCAAATGGTCTCAAGGTCCAAACGGTCTTGAGGTCCAAACGGTCTTGAGGTCCAAACAGTCTCAAGACCCAAACGGTCTCAAGGTCCAAACGGTCTTGAGGTCCAAACGGTTTTGAGGTCCAAACGGTCTCAAGACCCAAACAGTCTTAAGGTCCAAACAGTTTCCAAACCGTTTGGACTTCACTTAAGGCCTATAAATAAGACCCCAAGGGTCCTCCATCAAAGAGGAAGTTTCAGACGTCCAAAGGCTGCCTCAATCACTCCAGAGCTCTTGCTACTCCCATCCTCCGCCCTGGGGCTGTCGGTCTGAGACCCATACTCCATGTCAAAGCTGCTTTCTCTCTCTCCGCCAAAGAAGGTGGGAAGAGGGAGATCTCGTCATCGCGCAACCTGTGAAGCTGGTGGATCGTCTCTCTCTCTTCAAGGGGTTGACTTTCCTTTTTCCTTTATGGGGATGATGCTCTCTCTCTCTTCTTGCCTCCTTCTTTGTCCCAATCATGAGTGAGTAGTCTCTTTCACTAAGGTGCGGGGAGTAGCCCCGCTACCCATGCTTTCATATCATGTAAATGTAATCCATAAGTTGTAATATAGAGTTTTACCTTTTCAGTTCGACATCAAACATTTAATGAATGCATGTTGCTTGATCTCCAACTTGTGTTATCCTTTATCTTTTAGTATGAATTGTCTACGTTTGTACTATTAGATTCGAAACTCATTTGTATGTTGGTTCTTGGTGCATGTATCCACCATGCATCTGTTTTGGTATCTAGAAGTGTATCTCAAGAAGTGGAGTAAACTCACTATCATTTGTTGCACTTTCATACTATGAAATGGAATCAGTTGACGTATGAAAGTGCAACCTTGGTAAGTCGAGGAACACATTTTAGGGGAATGATGCAAAGTAGGTGAACATTTGTTCGGGAATGGCTGGCGTTGCAACATTCCCGCATTTCTCGTAGTTAGTTCTCCGAAAGGAAGCTAAGTCTACAAAGATACTAACTGACTAAACTCTTTTGCAGGTTATGTTTTGCTTTGCATGTGTTGATCCATGTGTAGTGGCGGTGAAAAACCGATCACATCCTAGTGACTTTTATCATAGTTTAACTCCTTAGATTTACTTGCTTTCTTTACTTTACATGTTCTTAGCTTAAACAACAAAACCCAACTTTCGATCTAAGTGCCTACTAGTAAGTGATTAAGTGAAATTCTACCGTTTTCTATCTTGTTGCTTGCAAAAAGACCATTGTCCTGAGGATTCGACCCTTAACTATACTACGATAAGACTTCCACGTATCTTAGCATACGTGGGTGGAGTTCTTTATCTAGTATATGCAAGGCTAAACCTAAAGACTTACTATCTTTAGGATTTTTAGTTGGTGCACGCAATTCCACGTAAGTGGAAGCTCCATCAAAAAAATTGGCGCCGTTGCTGGGGACAACAGAACGTTGTAATTTCATTTAGTACCTTCCTAGTTGGTTAGGATTTTACACTTTCATTTTAATCATAACTCCATATCTTTTTGAAACCATCATATCTTTATCATTATCTAAAGGTGTTTTCTTTTCTCTACTCAGGTAGAAAACGTGTATGCAATCATCGCATAATCGCGGATTCTCCCCTGATTTGGAGTACGACTCTGAGGTAGAGAGAAGTTTTCATCGTCACATTCGCCTCAATCACCAACGAGCCAGACAGATGGCTGACGAACAATGCCAGGCTGCTTTGGTGATGGAGAGGGTGAATGCCGCCATCGCCGCTCAACGGGCAAAAATCATCGTGGACACTCGTGCCCAAATCCAAGCGGAGATTCGTGCAGAAGAGCAAGCCCGCATCAGAGCTGAAACTGAGGCAGCAACCCAAGCTGCTCAGTTGGAGTTAAGGAACAAACAACTGAGGGACTATGCGGTCCCGAAGAACTATGAGGATAACCACTTGGTGCGACCTCCGATTATCAATATCCCCAACTTCGAGATTCGGACCCAGTGGATCCAGATCATGCAAGGCATCTCTTTCTCCGGAGGTTCTGGAGATGATTGCATGATTCATTTGAAAAGGTTTAAGGTGCTGTGCCACCTAGTTCCGCAAGTTGGTGTCGCTTTTGACGCGATAATGCTTCATCTGTTCCATTTCACCTTGTCTAGGAGGGCCCTGAGTTGGTATAACTCACTTGACAGAGAACCAATAATAACCACCTGGGCTCCTCTTGAGGAAAAGTTCTTATAGAAGTTCTTTCCACCCTCACTGACTTATGAGATTAGAGGGCAGATCAACCACTTCTCTCAGCTCCCAGGAG
Source organism: Alisma plantago-aquatica (assembly GCA_963693085.1). Lineage (NCBI taxonomy): Eukaryota > Viridiplantae > Streptophyta > Magnoliopsida > Alismatales > Alismataceae > Alisma > Alisma plantago-aquatica. The sequence continues at coordinate 879,684,913 of OY856412.1, forward strand.
AATCCCTTGCTGAAGCATGGGAAAGGTTTAAAGAACTCTTGCGCAAATGCCCCCATCATGGAATCTCCCAGAACCAACTGATAGAAACCTTCTATCGGGGAGTAAGCGATGATATTAAACAGTTTTTAGATTCCTCATCTGGAGGAATCATCATGAGAAAGAATTATGAGGACGCATGGGAGATTGTTACTCTCGAAGCTGAAAACCAGTCCAACTGGGGACGGTCAGCCGGTAAAGGTGTCCTCAAGGTTTACAAAGCTGAAGAATCTATAGAAATGAAGGCGATAGCTGAAGCCTTGAAAACTATAGTTCACAAACAACAAGCTCTCAAGACTTCTCTCAGAGAGATTGATAAGAAGAAAACTCCGCTAGTTCAACAAGTCAAAGTCGTCACAGGATCCTGTGAGGCTTGTCACGCTTCTGACCATCCGACTCTCTCCTGCAGTATGTTGTATAATGTGATGATGGATCTACATCCACCACCACAACCATATGAACCTATCATCAATCAGTCGGAAGAACAACTACCGGAACAAGTCAACTCCATCCACACTATTCCTGGACAAGTCTACCACAATCCCAATCAACTGAGGAATCACCCTGGATTCCAATATGGAAACCTTGCTGGGACCGCTAATCCTCAGCATCAAACGCAGGGAGGATCTTCTAGTAGGCTACCACCTGGGTTCCCAAACAATTTCAACCAAAATCAAGGGCATTCCAGGAACAACTTCCCTAGGGCTAACTACCCCAAGAACCAATCAGCCTACTACCAGTACCCTCATCTCCATCCGCAGCTGCATACTCAGCAATCCCAGATGGCACTACCACAACAACAATCTCAACAAGCCCAACAACAAATTCCTATAAAAAAAACTCTTGCCCAACCGGAAGATGAAATATCCTTGATAAGGAAGATGTTGCAATCGCAACAGACTATGCTTGCTAACCAACAGGCTCAGCAGAAAGCAGTTGAAGCTCAACTCGCTCAGATCGCTGCACAATTAAAGCCCCCAGCACGTAAGTTTGCTGGGCAGCCTGAATCAAATCCTAAGCATGGGCAGAACAGACATGAACAGTTGAATGCAGTCACCACAAGGTCGAGACACATTCTTCCTGAGACTACCAAGATCACTCTGGATAATGATGATACACCCGCTTTTATGACAAATGAGAGCTCGCAACAAGGAATTGAGAAGCCCTCCGAGGGCACAAAGGATAAAGATAAAGACCAAGTGTCCGAAGTACCTGAAGTCTTGCAATATAGACCAAAAATCCCGTAACCAAGTAGACTGCGAGAAACAAAGATGGACACCAAGTTTCAAAAGTTCAAGGAGGCAATGAAGAAACTGTACATTGACATCCCGCTCCTTGACGCTCTTTCCGAGGTGCCAGCCTGGGAAAAATATCTCAAAACCTTGCTATCAAGAAAGTATATCATCAAGGAGCAAGAAACTGTCAAGCTTGCTCAGACTACTTCTGACATCATCCTAAACAAAATGCCAAAAAAGAAGAAGGACCCCGGTTCCTTCAGAATCCAATGTTGCATTGGAAATGCATCTACAAAGAAAGGATTAGCTGGCCATGGGGCCAGCACATCTATTATGCCTTACTCAATGTGCAAACGTCTGGGTTTCACCGAATTTCTGCCTACAGTAATGACTATTCAACTTGATGATTCCACCATAACCGCACCCTTGGGGATCATTGAAGATATCCCGGTAAGGATAGGAAAGGATGCTTATGTACTGTGCGACTTCGTTATCATGGATATTAAAGAAGACCTAAGGTACCCAATCATTTTTGGCAGACCGTTCCTCGCTGCTGCCAGAGCGCTTATTGACGTTGAAGCTGGCACCATCATTCTTAGGCTAGGAAAAGAAGCAATCCAATTCCGAGTCCTTAATAGTATGAAAGGCCCCAGCATCCAAGAGGAGGTTTTCCTCCTCGACGCAATTCAACAAATGTCACAGTTAGAAATATCCGAGCCAGCTGACGAACTGGAAAATGTTCTGATCAATCCGGATGTTGAATTCTCAGCAAATGAACTGGTTCAGCAGTGTCTTCAACATCTAGAAAAGGCCGAAGAAGTGCCAAAGGCCACTTTTGAAGAGCTTAAAGTCGTTACTATTATAAAAGCAGTTGAGCCACCAAAAACCCCTGAATTGAAAACTTTACCTACAGGGCTTAAATATGTTTTCCTAGATGAAGAAGAGCTATGCCCGGTCATCATCCGCTCCACCCTTACTGAAGAACAAGAAGTAAGGCTTCTGGATGAGCTGAGGAAGCATAGAAAGGTCATTGGATATAAAATAACTGACCTTACGGGCATAAATCCATCCCTGTGTATGCATAGACTTCCTATGGTTGAAGAATTCAAGCCCTCTCGCGAACATCAAATAAAACTGAATCCTAATCTAAAGGAGGTAGTTCGTCTGGAGGTCCTTAAATTACTCAAAGCCGGCATGATCTATCCTATTTCTGACTCCCAGTGGGTCAACCCTGTTCAGGTTGTTCCAAAAAAGGGGGGCACTACTGTAGTGCTCAACGACAAAAATGAGTTAGTGCCTACCAGGACTGTAACAGGATGGCATATGTGTATTGATTATAAGAAGTTGAACAAAGCCACAAGGAAAGACCACTACCCTCTACCTTTCCTTGATGAAGTCCTGGAACGCCTGGCTCACCAAAAATATTTTTGTTATCTCGATGGTTACTCCGGGTTCTACCAAATACCCATACACCCTAAGGACCAGGAAAAAAACACCTTCACCTGTCCCTTTGGGACATATGCATTTAGAAGAATGTCGTTCAGTTTATGTAACGCACCCGCCACCTTCCAACGATGTATGTCTTCTATCTTCGCTGGTTTAACAGAATCCGTCATTGAAGTGTTTATGGACGATTTCTCAGTGTACGGAGATTCTTCAAACAACTGTTTAATCAATCTTGGAAAAGTTCTGCAACGTTGTGAGGAAACGAACCTTATCTTGAATTGGGAGAAATGCCATTTCATGGTAACAGAAGGTGTCGTCCTCAGACACAGGGTAAGTGATAGGGGAATCGAGGTAGATAAAGCAAAGATCGATGTTATCTCAAAGTTGTCACCTCCAAAGGACATAAGAGGAGTTCGAGCTTTCCTGGGTCATGCTAGATTCTATATAAGATTCATCAAAGACTTCTCGAAGATAGCTAAACCCATGACCCAACTCCTGACCAAAGATGTTGAGTTCATATTCAATCAGGAGTGTATGCAAAGTTTCTCCACCCTTAAGGATGCGTTAATCTCCGCACTTATTCTAAGAGCTCTAGATTGGTTGAAGCCCTTCGAAATCATGTGTGCCGCCAGTGATTATGCCATAGGGGCTGTTTTAGGACAGCGGATTGATAAGAAACCCTATGTTATCTACTACGCATCCAAAACGCTAGACGAAGCACTGAAAAACTATACCACCACAGAGAAAGAGTTTCTGGCTATCATCTACGCGTTTGAAAAATTCCGCTCTTATCTAATTGGTTCTAAAGTCATCATTTACACCGACCACTCTGCCATTCGATACCTGATTCAGAAATAGGATGCCAAACCCAGGATTATCTGCTGGGTGCTAATGCTTCAGGAATTCGACTTGGAGATCAAAGATAAAAGTGGCATGGAGAATGTTGTGGCCGATCACCTCAGTCGGATCGAGGTTGAAGAAAAAGATAAAATCCCTATCAGGGATTCTCTTCCTGATGATCAGCTTATGAAGGCCACTCATGGTTTCCCTTGGTATGCTGATATCGTTAATTATCTGGCCACAGGGATTATCCACCCATCTACTTCCTACCAAGATAAAAGGAAGTTCCTTCACGACATAAAATGTTATTACTGGGATGAACCCTACTTGTTCCACCTTTGTGCCGACGGACTTTTCCGTCGCTGCATGCCAGAAGAAGAAATAACCCCGGTCCTAGAACATTGCCATTCCGGACCCATGGGGGGGCATATGAGTGCCAAGAAAACCGCCATAAAAGTTTTACAATCTGGTTTCTTCTGGCCCACCATATCAAAAGACTCTTACGATTTCGTAAAAGCCTGTAACAAATGCCAATTTTTGGGCAACATATCAAAAATGGACGAAATGCCCCTCACTATGTGGCAGGAAATTGAACTTTTTGATGTATGGGGGGTAGACTACATGGGCCCTTTCCCCTCACCCTATGGCTTCTCTTACATTTTGGTCGTGGTGGACTACGTCTCAAAGTGGGTCGAAGTTGTACCCACTATGTCCAGCGATTCCAAGCCTGTTATCAAATTGTTCAAAGATATCATCTTCCCAAGATTTAGAGTTCCGAGAATTGTCATATCGGATGGCGGGACCCATTTATTGGAACGAAGTTTTGAAGCCTTACTGAAAAAATATGGAGTCAATCACAAAGTCGCCACGCCTTACCATCCACAAACTAGTGGTCAGGTGGAGGTATCTAATAGACAATTAAAGGTGATTCTTGAAAAAACGGTGAACAAAAACCGCACTGATTGGTCAACCAAACTTCCTGATGCCCTTTGGGCATACCGAACTGCATATAAAACACCTATCGGGACAACCCCGTTCCGCTTGGTGTACAGGAAGTCCTGTCATCTGCCAGTAGAGCTGGAACATAAAGCCTGGTGGGCCATCAAACAATTAAACTTCGATCTCAAAAGCGCAGGAGAGAATAGACAACTCCAATTACAGGAGTTAGAAGAGCTCCGAATGACAGCCTATCACAGTGCCAGAATCTATGAGGACCAAACAAAAATGTGGCACGATGGTCATCTTAAGAGAAAAGATATCGCCATTGGCGACAAAGTGCTCCTTTTCAACTCCAAGCTCAAATTATTTCCCGGAAAACTTAGAACAAAATGGTCCGGGCCCTTCACTATAAAACATATTTACCCAACTGGAGTTGCCATTATTATCGACAATAACAGAGGAGAAAGAACGGTTAATGGTCATCGTTTAAAAAGATACTACACTCCGGATGACAAAATGCCAAGACAAACAATTGAATTCAAGGACGCTAAGCCATCCGCATAACAACTTTACAGCTTCGTCGAGCCAGCGACGTTAAACCAAAGCGCTACTTGGGAGGCAACCCAAGATTTCAAGAATTTATTAAGCCCGCAGCCCTTGTCCTAATTACTTTTCACCCTATCACTTTGACACTCTGAGGACAGAGTGAGTGATAAGTTAGGGGGGGTACATTAGATAAGGGCAAGGTATCATTTTTTACATCCCTCTTCCTTCTTTTCTTTTCTCTATTTATATATTTTCCCTTTTAAACTTTCTTTTTTTTAACCCTTTTTGAGTAGAATCACCCTCATTTAACTCTAGAATCATGTTAGTCCCCAAAAAGTAAATAGCACTTAGACATTTAATGGCGATTTAATAATGTCACTCCACTATTGATTTTCATGTTTTTGCTTCAATTCTTTATCTGACTCTCCACATGTCCAAATCAAGGCAGAAATAAGCCAAGCTCTCAAGGATGAGAGGGACATCAGGCAACTTTCAAATCAAGCAGTTCTGCAAGTGGACCACAAACTTAATAAGTGCATGTTGAAAAACTCTAAGAACAACTTTCCTCTCTTCAAAATAAAAGAGGCTTGGCCGCCCAAAATAATTTCCCAAACAAAACCCCAAATCCCAAGCCTGTGAGTCATCGAATAAAAGCCAGAGAGACGAATAAAATTATGAGAGTTGTGCCATGAATAAGGATCTATATAAAGAACCGATGAAGGTTTTCACCCGGCCGACACATTCTGCTGCCCTCACAAAGGCAGATGTGTCGTGCTCGGTAGTGAAACCCTAAGGTATCTAAATATATGTAAGGCTCATAAAGGACTCATCCGGCCGGTACATTCAGCTGCCCTCACAAAGGCAGATGTGTCGTGCCCGGTAGTGAGATCCTAAAAGCATAGAAAACCCCTCCCTCACTTGAAGGGGGAGTTACACTTCAAGCCTTTAGCCAACCCTCATACCCTCTCTAGCTTCCAGTACGTCTTTCATAGAGGTATAAAGCTGATTAGAGTCAACAACGTGCACAAAATAAAGGTGGTCCCAATGCGAACTATGAGATACGGAAAAAACCTAAGACCCAAGCAACTCTCGAAACCTGAAAGAGTCAAGGCAAGCAATAAGACTTGATATGACCTTAGGGGAACTCATGTTAAGAATTGAAGCAAGAGTATGGAAATCCTAATTAAATAAGATCGCCTCGCCATTACATTCCTTAGCTCTATCTAACTTGAGGACAAGCTAGACTCTAAGTTAGAAGGGGTGATAACTGCCTATTTTGGACGATTATCTTAGTCTTTTTCTTTAGTTTTCCATACTCTTTCTAAATTAAAAACTATACATAATCCCAAATTTACCCTTTTTTGTAAATATACCATCAGACTAACTTTTCCCTTTTATATATGTAGAAAAACACAAAAAAAACTCATAAAAGACTAACTCAGCCTCAAGACCGCATGGATTCAAATGGTCCCAAGACCGCATGAAGCCAATCAGTCTCGAGACCGCATGGAGTCAAACGGTCCCAAGACCGCATGAAGCCAACCGGTCCCGAGACCTCATGGAGTTCAAATGGTCCCAACACCGCATGAAGCCAACCGGTCCCGAGACCGCATGGAGTTCAAATGGTCCCAAGACCACATGAAGCCAACCGGTCCCGAGACCGCATGGAGTTCAAACGGTCCCAAGACCGCATGAAGCCAACCGGTCCCGAGACCGCATGGAGTCAAACGGTCCCGAGACCACATGAAGCCAAACGGTCTCAAGGTCCAAATGGTCTTCAGGTCCAAACTGTCTCGAGGTCCAAACGGTCTCAAGGTCCAAACAGTCTTGAGGTCCAAACGGTCTTGAGGTCGAAACAGTCTCAAGACCCAAACGGTCTCAAGGTCCAAACGGTCTTGAGGTCCAAATGGTCTCAAGACCCAAACGGTCTCAAGGTCCAAACGGTCTTGAGGTCCAAACGGTCTTGAGGTCCAAACGGTCTCAAGACCCAAACGGTCTTAAGGTCCAAATGGTTTCCAAACCGTTTGGACTTCACTTAAGGCATATAAATAAGACCCCAAGGGTCCTCCATCAAAAGAGGAAGTTTCACTTCCAAAGGCTGCCTCAATCACTCCAGAGCTCTTGCTACTCCCATCTTCTGCCCTGGGGCTGTCGGTCTGAGACCCATACTCCATCTCGAAGTTGCTTTCTCTCTCTCTCTGCCAAAAGAAGGTGGGAAGAGGGAGATCTCATCATCGTGCAACCTGTGAAGCTGGTGGATCGTCTCTCTCTCTTCAAGGGGTTGACTTTCCTTTTTCCTTTATGGGAATGATGCTCTCTCTCTTCTTGCCTCCTTCTTTGTCCCAGTCATGAGTGAGTAGTCTCTTTCACTAGGGTGCGGGGAGTAGCCCCGCTACCCATGCTTTCATATCATGTAAATGTAATCCATAAGTTGTAATATAGAGTTTTACCTTTTCAGTTCGACATCAAACGTTTAATGAATGCATGTTGCTTGATCTCCAACTTGTGTTATCCTTTATCTTTTAGTATGAATTGTCTACGTTTGTACTATTAGATTCGAAACTCGTTTGTATGTTGGTTCTTGGTGTATGTATCCACCATGCATCTGTTTCGGTATCTAGAAGTGTATCTCAAGAAGTGGAGTAAACTCACTATCATTCATTGCACTTTCATACTATGAAATGGAATCAATTGACGTATGAAAGTGCAACCTTGGTAAGTCGAGGAACACACTTTGTGAGGGGAATGATGCAAAGTAGGTGACCATTTGTTCGGGAATGGCTGGCGTTGCAACATTCCTGCATTTCTCGTAGTTAGTTCTCCGAAAGGAAGCTAAGTCTACAAAGATACTAACTGACTAAACTCTTTTGCAGGTTATGTTTTGCTTTACATGTGTTGATCCATGTGTAGTGGTGGTGAAAAACTGATCACATCCTAGTGACTTTTATCATAGTTTAACTCCTTAGATTTACTTGCTTTCTTTACTTTACATGTTCTTAGCTTAAACAACAAAACCCAACTTTCAATCTAACTGCCTACTAGTAAGTGATTAAGTGAAATTCTACTGTTTTCTATCTTGTTGCTTGCAACAAGACCGTTGTCCTGAGGATTCAACCCTTAACTATACTAAGATAAGACTTCCACATATCTTAGCATACGTGGGTGGAGTTCTTTATCTAGTATATGTAAGGCTAAACCTAAAGACTTACTATCTTTAGGATTTTTAGTTGGTGCACGCAATTCCACGTAAGTGGAAGCTCCATCAGCTACTCAATCTATCCCTGGTTCTTAAAAGCAGTAACAATAATTTCTTCATAACCCTAATAAATGTCCTACTCTCCCTATTGCTCATAAATTACTCCTTTTGCACATATGTGCGTAGTTTGAACTTTATTGATGAACTTTGCCCTAGATTGCTAAACTTGTTGCTAGTGGACAACCACATAATCTTGTTATATGTTTCTTATGACTTAATGTTGCTGATCTAAATCATCTTTAGGTTTGGACCTCTTGACTTGATGAAACATGATCTAGCGTGCTCTATTGTGAGTCGTTTGACCCTATAATGCATGTAAATGCCTTAAACCTTGTTATGATTGTAGAAAGAGCATGGAACGTCATAATGTTATGAAACTAGAACCGCACCATCATGATGACCTCTAGATCGATACAATATCATATAATGAATCAATAAGCAACTTGGAACCCACCTTGGCCAAAACCCTAAAATGCATCTAATTAGGGTTAATGATGAGAATCTAATACATATATGTAATCTTGTTGTTAATCAGGTTGGCTTATGATCTAGATGGTAATGGACGTGTTAAGTTAAGAATCTCTTAATCAGCTACGGGCCTTATCTAGTTATATGACTAGCTTTCTTATTTGAAATGATATGTATTGTATGATGGTTTGTTTACTTGCCCAATATTTCCATGTAGTATTGCTATGTCATACTCGATGTTTGCTTCGTTAGTTTTATAACTTGAACACATATATGTACAAAACACCATTATAATATTGTTGATAAAGGGTTAACTCTTGGTGATGTCCTTGAGGTCCCTCTTGTATAAAAGTGTTAGCTAAGCTTGAGCACCCTTACGGACCCTTCCGATGGGAAGTTCGTCAAAGGCCTTAAACATGTTTGATATTGTTGGTATAATGGAGTGAAATGACATAAAATATGGTTTTGAATTTGTTAAACAATTAAGATGTTTATTCTTGTTCATTTAGTCTTGAAATCTTTTCAAAATTATGCAAAGATTATATATATATATGTATCTTTCTGCCCCGTACTCAACACCTCATGTGTTGACCCATTTCTCGTATGTTGTTTTTAGGTTCATAGATGGCTAGAAAGATGATGGGCTTGGTGAGCTATGCTAGGTGTACTTGTTGTAAGATCCAGATTTAGTGCACATGAATGACTTGTACCTTGACTATGGAAATATGTAATTGAATTCATGAATATAATTCATTTTGTATAATTTATATTTGTTGAATGTTGAGACTGTGTTGGTTCCTTTATCTTGTTATTTGTTCATGTGTGCTAAGCTTTACGCTTCCGCATATCGCCTTTGATATATGTTTGGTTCATGGGACTGGGATTCCGGTTCTGTGACAGATGGTATCAGAGCATGAACTATAACTACACCAAACATTGCTCACATGAAACACAAACTAAACTCACCCTACATCTCAACCCTAGAAACTTAATGAAATATCCTTGTGGATTAGGTTGACTTAGCCTCTAGGTTAGAACCTAGATGTTCTAGAACTAGGTGTAGACTTGTGTAAGTTACCTCCCTAGAATGATTCGCGACATGTGCTTAGGATGTCTACACAAGTGTGCACCATGTTCTTGCTAGTTCTCTAGGTATCATGATACTAGACTGCCTAATGAGTAGGGTAACATGTTTTGGTTTTAGTTTTATTCGAATAGAGTATGGTGGTTTTCATTGAATGTTTCAACGTTGGAGAAAATCTATTTTAAGTAGTAGTATATGTACCTATGAAAAATGTTACCACACCCAGAAAGGCAGTGAGTATCTATGTAACCTAAGAGAAAGAGATGTAACATCAAGTCTAGATGAGATTTTAGATGATAGAGTTGTCTAGTGCCATGATAAAGGTTAGGCTAGTGAGTAGCATAGATAACCTAAGATAGTGATGATAGTGATGATAATGATAATAATGTTAATGTTGATCTCAATGTTGATATTGATGTTGATGTTGATGATGATGTTGATATTGATAAGACCCAAGTGTGTCCTTGAGGAATTCACATAGGTTGATGATATGGAATGAGTTGGACCATGCAAACCTATCTAAACCTAGCACCTTGTATGATACATATGGATTGGTTGATGTGCTAAACATAGCTAGTGGGTTGGCATGCTTACTGGTACCTAGTTTTGTACATGCTGAGATATGATATGTGATATATATGGTTCGAGACCAACATGGACCTCAATCTCTTCACAAAGGAGGACCTCTAGCATGGGACAAATGAATGGGGTGACCTTTGATATGAGTCGACCCACCTCGGGAGAAGGTTAGAGTACCTAAACTCCAAAATATTTGAAATGTTGAAAAAAAATATGGATGATGAAATACTTGATGATGAGTCCCTAACTAGAATGCTTCCAAGTATATGAGTTGAGTGACCTAGTGGACGGTTTTCTTGAAAATCTTGAACCCTAGATGTCCTATGAAAATATCTAACCCTAGAGAAAGAGGCAATTGAAAATTTGATGCTTGATATATATAGGTGAGGGAGGTGTCCAAAGACCCTAGGATGATGTACATGTTGTGTGATATCCATGACGAGCCTCATAGTTGAATTAGTGATTATATATAAAGGAATCTAGTGGTTACCCTTAATTCTCGGAAGATGGGTAGAAATTTGTGTTACAGGTAGAATATTGTGATTAACATGTCTTGTTGGACACATATATGTCTTAGCTTGAGTGGCTTGAAGATCTATCTAGATACAAGTGAGAAAGTTACGAAACCTTGATATTGATGATAATGTTGTCCCTCATATGATGCTTGATGCATGAAATGATCTCAATTACATTTAAAACTTGATATATGCCCAATAAGTCACACCCATAAGCTAGATCTAGCATGAAATCAAACCATACATGAAGATGTAGTTTTGAAATCATGAACTCGATATGGTGATGCCTAGAGATCTTAGCTTGAATAGTTAGGGGTAACATTCCTAATCTCATACCCCGAATGAAAAATAAAAGAGAACATAATTGAATAGAGTTGGTAGAAATTTTGGGGAAAGCAAAAACATGCATGAAATCTACTGTAAAGATGAGATACACACTTGATGATAGTCTCGCTTGAAGCCATGACCATGCAGATATTCATTTCAGAATTGATAAAATGGATTTTGATGATACCCCTTGGTCTCATATAAAGATATGAACAAAAACCCTAATGTGTGGACACAAAAGGATGGCAAAACCCTAATATGATGATGATGTCATGATATGATAAAACACTAAGTTATAGGTATATAATCGATATGAGTACGCCCTTGATAATGATAACATAGTGTGCATCCCTTTATGGAGAATGTGTTGACAACCATGGTTGGATACCTAGACTCGATGAATTTTGACTTTGACTTTTGAATATGATCTTGGACTAATTTCTAGGACGAAATTTCTTTTAAGGAGGGAAGGATGTGATAAAGTGGATTTTTCTCCAATTTTTGCATAATTACTCTTTTTACTTTAAGTCCTCACTTTTTATGTCACCTTGGACTTCATAACTCTATAATGTCCACCAAAGTCAAAGATTCCACATTTTGAGTCAATATGATACTCATATATATATGAACTCCTAGTGTTATTATACCCTTGAATCCTTCGATTAAAATCTTGATCATACATGACCTTTTTTATTTGTAATTTTGCACAATTGTTCTACACCCTATTATGAATATATGGTCCAAATTTGAGATCATTTGGACACTCCTATGATTTTATATGGATTTTCTATGATATACCTTTGTTCTAGCCCGAAATATCCTTTTTCTTGCTTATTGGGCCTGATCCTTTCAGCCGCTTGGGCGCCTTCCCTCTCTGGCCCGGCCCAATTCTTGAACCGGGACTCAATCCCGTTGAACCGACCTCAGTTAATCATGAACTGAGCCCAGACGCGCGACCCAACATCTGTTGGATGGAAATCCAACGGCGTCGGGTTGTCTTCTACCTTGCGCCCAAAATGGCAAGTCCGCCATGGACCCAGCTCTCCTAGCACACGACCCGATCCTCTTTTGAGCCTTCTCTTGCCCCATTTTCACAACCAAGCTCTCCCTCACTCTCTCTCGAACATTCCACACCTCTTTATTGTGTGAAATCGAGCTTGGAGGCCAATCAAAGCCCACCACCATTGTACCTTGGTGGGAACCCCTTCGTAAACCCTAAACCTAGTCCGATATCCCATAAAAAACCCCATACCCACGTTCAGTTTGCTCCCACAAACCCTGGCGGTGCCTTTCCTTTCCCCCACTCGAGTCGCTCCTCATATCCCTCTTGGTCTCCGGTGAGCTCTGCCGCAGCGCTACCGCTGTGCGGGTCTACCTCGTGGCCAACTACTGCGAGAGGCCTAGGGAGGTCAGAACCGTTGGATCCCGGCTTTGTCTTGACCATGATCGATTAGAGGGTCATGAAGATTCGGCTCCCCTCACAACCCTACAGAACAGTCAAGCCCTGGTGGACATAGAAAGTGTTCCATGTCGACCCGGGGCCCCGCTGTGATCGGGTGTGTGTGCAATCTTGGGAGGCGATGCCGACCCTTGATCCTGGAGCCGACGGTCGTGATCCTTGCAAATCAAGGGTATGTTGCTTGGTTTCTCTAAAATTGACTTGTAATCTTCTAAAATTGATAACTTTACATTCCTTTGGCCAAATATCACATATAATATATAAAAATTCATCTACTCAACGAGATCTACACAATGGACTAAGTTTCAGAGTCCAGTTCTGTCTTTTGTTCCCTGCTTTTATATAAGATGCATATGTTAATCATTTGGAATATAGTTGATGTATGATCATGATGCAAAATTGGATCTTGGCTACTCAATCTATCCCTGGTTCTTAAAAGTAGTAACAATAATTTCTTCATAGCCCTAATAAATGTCCTACTCTCCCTATTTCTCATAAATTACTCCTTTTGCACATATGTGCGTAGTTTGGACTTTATTGACGAACGTTGCCCTAGATTGCTAAAGTTGTTTCTAGTGGACAACTACCTAATCTTGTTATATGTTTCTTATGACTTAATGTTGCTGATCTAAATCATCTTTAGGTTTGGACCTCTTGACTTGATGAAACATGATCTAGCGTGCTCTATTGTGAGTCGTTTGACCCTAGAATGCATGTAAATGCCTTAGACCTTGTTATTATTGTAGAAAGAGCATGGAACGTCATAATGTTATGAAACTAGAACCACACCATCATGATGACCTCTAGATCGGTACAATATCATATAATAAACCAATAAGCAACTTGGAACCCACCTTGGCCAAAACCCTAAAATGCATCTAATTAGGGTTAATGATGAGAATCTAATGCATATATGTAATCTTATTGTTAATCAGGTTGGCTTATGATCTAGATGGTAATGGACGTGTTAAGTTAAGAATCTCTGAATCAGGTACGGGCCTTATCTAGTTATATGACTAGCTTTCTTGTTTGAAATGATATGTATTGTATGATGGTTTGTTTACTTGCCCAATATTGCCATGTAGTATTGCTATGTCATACTCGATGTTTGCCTCGTTGGTTTTATAACTTGAACACATATATGTACAAAACTCCATTATAATATTGTTGATAAAGGGTTAACTCTTGTTGATGTCCTTGAGGTCCCTCTTGTATAAAAGGGTTAGCTAATCTTGAGAACCCTTACGGACCCTTCCGACGGGAAGTTGGTCAAAGGCCTTAAACATGTTTGATATTGTTGGTATAATGGAGTGAAATGACATAAAATATGGTTTTGAATTTGTTAAACAATTAAGATGTTTATTATTGTTCGTTTAGTCTTGAAATCTTTTCAAAATTATGCAAAGCTTATATATATGTATCTTTCTGCCCTGTACTCAACACCTCATGTGTTGACCCATTTCTCGTATGTTATTTTTAGGTTCAGAGATGGCTAGAAAGATGATGGGCTTGGTGATCTATGCTAGGTGTACTTGTTGTAACATCTAGATTTAGTGCACATGAATGACTTGTACCTTGGTTATGGAAATATGTAATTGAATTCATGAATATAATGCATTTTGTATAATTTATATTTGTTGAATGTTGAGATTGTGTTGGTGCCTTTATCTTGTTATTTGTTCATGTGTGCTAAGCTTTACGCTTCCGCATATCTCCTTTGATATATGTTTGGTTCATGGGACTGGGATTCTGGTTCCGTGACAAGGAACCTTCAATTGTAAAAGAAGAATTGAGAAGAAAGAATGGGAAACATAAAAAAAGAGGTGTATCATCTAGAGGCCATTTCATCTGAATATTCATGGAGGAATCAGATCCCAAGAAGGAGGAGACAAAGAGATCAAAGAAACCCTTCAGGAGTTTCCTGTGCATTTCTTCTCATTTATCTCCTCTTATGTTTCTTTATGGATCATGAGTGGCTAAATATTCATTCATTAGGACACAGGAATATCTTAGTGTTAATAGTATACATGTTCATATTTTGATTCAATAAAACGTATGCATTGCGTTAAATTTTGATAATTAAAAAAATTTAACTGTCTGATTTACGATTGATCACCATAAGTTTGTAATGGAGTGTTGACTGCTATGAAAATTGGTTTAACTATTAAACGGTCATTATCATATTACTCAATAACATGATGCAACAGTGGGCTAACAACTGTGATGTGATAATTCAATGATAGATCTTAACATTTATGTCTTTTATATTGATGTTGTGAAAGTGAATTGATAACTAGGTCAAATAGTGCACTACGTTGCTAAAGCAGTTGGCAAAATAAACAAATGCTGAACCTAAGGAAGACAAAACAACTCATTTTAATCTAATAGAATGCATGTATAGTTTGACATCATAGTGAAACTAGTATCCTAAAGGATCCATCAATTTGGTCATGTATTCACTTTACTTTCTACATTTTAATTCTTGTTTTTGGTCATATAATAATTCAATAAACTTCTTTATTAGGTCTAGGTGACTACTTTTAGTTAATAGTAGTCCTCAGAAGATGTATTTACCTAAATTTGAAAACCCAAGCCTCTTTTATCCTTTATTACATGACATATGCACTTACATTTTATATGCACATTTTATGCATGGCAATATTTTGGCATCATTGTCAAGGAATTAGCAATACTAGTGTGATAAAGTGAGTTTATATAATCTTGTTCAATTCCTATTTTGCTCTCATTTAAGTTCACTCATGACCTCAATTCATTATTTCTTGATTACTTGATTAGTATTGACACTCAATTTTTGAAATATAATGATCAACTTGAGCATTATATACCTTGTTCCACTTCAACTTAGGTTAATTAATCACTTTATACAAAGTACTACACTATATTATATGTAACGAACCCACCCCTCGGTAACCTCCAATTAAGGGTGACGAAGAGGCTAGAGCCATCATCCCAAAATAGGATCATATGGTTTTGCAAATAATAGAAAATAATTAATAAATTCAATAAAAACTAAGCTTAAGGTAAGATAAAAATCTTGCATCTATTTGTAACAACATAATGCAACCAAATTATTATTTAATAGATCAAACATTACGTAATAAACATAACTACTCAATTCCTATATATCCTTGCCTCTCTGTTGTCCCTAAAGTGGACATGGATACTACCTCTCTCATATGGTAGATCTCAAATAGACCCTATGATCCTACCTTACAGGTTGATCACGACCTATGTATGTGTAGTTGTATGGTCCTAGCCAAGGATAGACCAACACACTAACTCATGATAACCTGATGATCCTACCCTAAGGGTAGACCATGTACTAAATCATCCATCTAATCATCATTAAAGCTACAGAGGAGTACTAGGATCTGAGCTATTCATACACATATATTTATGGTGATAGTCATAATCACTTTATAGTTGCATGAAATAAAAGGTCAACCAAGTAGTTTTTTCTAAGCAACCGATAAAACCTCAGAAATCATCATGAAACTAGGGCAATTAGTCATAAGTGTAACCACATACCCGATTATGAGTCAAAAGAAGCAAGATATCCAAATCCAACTAGATGTCCATTTAAGCAAGCCATGCAACCAAATCAAGCAACCCTTGATCCTTAAAACATGTATAACACCTAATTGTTACTATCTCATACCAAACAACTACTCCTTGACTTCGGACACCTTTCTTAAAGTTTCTAAGTCTCATTAGGATTCATTAGGGCTTCTTAGATTAATTTCTTAACCTTTACCTTTTTAGGTCAACAAACCCTAAAATGGATTCTACCTCATAAAACCCTAATTATCCAATTATTCATATTAAATCCTCTTTATTATCAATTTGGCTTAGGATCAACCTAATATCATATTATACAAAGGATCTCGAAATATAACCCAAAAAAAGTCATTAACACCTAAATTAGGGTTTCTAAGCCCATTAATGAATTGTATACATGTGAAACCCTAAATTAACCAGTTAAGCACATGGATCATCCTTTTAGATTCAAAACATCCTTTTTATTAACAACTAGTTATTATCATCTTAAATCACCCATAGTGCTTTACTCAATCTCATTAGTATCAAAATTAGGGTTACTTATCCATGAAAGAACTAACGATAGAAACTTTATGTACTTTTTGCATTCTGAACATATTTAGGCTTCCATACTATTTTTATTGCATTCCTTACATTGTTCTGATCAATTTTCATATATAATATTATTCTATCTGAGTTACCAATCATTATATATGAATTTCACAAGATATTTACCTTTGGGCCAATGATGGCACGCCATGTCAGCTATCCACATCTCTTTTCCTTTTCCACGTAGACTGGCTTCCACAAATCACTGCCAGCCATGTGGTGACCATCCCCACATGAGCCTCGCCTCTTCTACACGCGATATGAGGGGAAGGACATTTGTAGCCTCGTTTCCTGGTTCCAGTGCACGTTCTCTCTAGGGGCACGATGGTAAAACCATCATCCCTCATCTTCTACCTCGCAAGGGTCCTCACGTGCAGAATAGTGATGACCCATGGTCAACACCATGGTTGACCTCACACCCTCATCCACCAAACTGCAAAGTAATGGCACGCTCATCTTCACCATGTCCCAGCAAACTCATTCCCGCTCCCAATTCCTTCGGGGGTGGTTGGGATCGACGGGTCGAGTAGGAGAGACCTCCCTACCTCCAGCGACGAGCAAGGTTGCCATCAAATCATTAGATCAATGGTCCTTGTCACCTACATCATTTCTTATCTGAAAATATATCATGGATACATTGCGACATTTAATCCAAATTAATTGGTAATGATTCACTTTAGGATTATTTCTAAAATTCATATCTCTTAACATGTTAATCCTTTTGCTTCCAAATTTTAGAGGTAAGTCCATAATGACTTAAACTACTTTTCCCCCCAGGTTTGGTATTCAAACTCGAAATTAAGAGAGACTTTTCTTCATATGCAAGTTATCTCTTAATAATGCATATTGTATACATATTTTCTCTCTCTTACTCTTTTTATTTTCTTTACTTGGATTCCTTTTATCATTATAAATCATGTGGACTCAAAATCTCATCCATGATGATTAATCATACATCTTTCCACATATTTCTTATATTTTCATCATTATCTCAAATTTCTTAATAGTTTTTTTTCTTTCTTAATAGTGCATTATTTGATTTCTTTTTTTCTTCTTTTAATCATATTGGACTCATTAACATATTATGGTCCACAAAATCACATGCACAAAGGAAATATTGCAAAGGAAATCCTTTTAATACACATAAATCGTACAATTTCCATGGTCATACATTTATTGGAGAAATTGCATTTCAAACCATTGAAACCTGAAAATTTGGATTGTAACATCCTTCTCCTCTTATAGGGATTTTTCCCTCAAAATTCAACCAAACATACAAACAATCAGGATAAGACCTTTCCATGTCCATCATCGGC
This sequence comes from Alisma plantago-aquatica, assembly GCA_963693085.1. Lineage (NCBI taxonomy): Eukaryota > Viridiplantae > Streptophyta > Magnoliopsida > Alismatales > Alismataceae > Alisma > Alisma plantago-aquatica. Next base: position 879,703,126 of record OY856412.1, read on the forward strand.
TCCCATGTGGCTTCATCCTGTCCATGGTGCTACCAAAGAACCTTTATCATCTTATATTCTCACATATGAGTTCTTTCACCTTGGTATCTAGAATCCTCATAGGTGACTCAAGATATGTTAGCATCCCTTAGAGTTTAATAGGTTCAAGGCTCAATACATGGCTCAGGTACATCACATAGTGTCGTAGATCGGACGCATAAAACACATCATACATCGTATTATCCTGAGGGGTAAGGCTAAACATAAGAAACTCCACCAATCCATCTCAAATGGACCCATGTATCAGAGACTCAGCTTCCTTAGCTATAGCTTGGAGGGGTCGGATATTCATAACCATATGCTCACCCATAGTGAACTACAAGTCAGTCTGCTTTACATCAGCACGTGACTCCTGTCAATCATGGGCTTTCTCAGCCATTACTCAATCAAAGTGACTTCATCAGCATACATTGTTGTTTCTCTGACCTTCACAAGATCCTCTCACTGACATTATCCTAGCAAATTAGTGACTGAAATGGCCCCCCTTATAGAGCTTCATACATCCCAATACTAGCTTTGGTGGTTGTCATAATAAACAAACTCATCTAGGGCGGGAACTGCTCCCATGAATCACCCAAAATGAGCACATATGCTCTCATCAAACCTTCTAAAGTTTATTTCATACTCTCTTGACAGCCCATCGGCCATGGGGTGATAAGGCCATGCTCAAGATATCTGAACTCGTATCACTGTGTAGTTGAGATATCTCTTCAATCCCTATAGCTCATCAAAATTTTTCACACTTATAATGCTCTCTCAGAGAAGGGAAATGTGTCATCTTGGTAAGGTGATCCACCATAACCCATATTGCGTTCTAACCTCGCTTGGTCTTGGGGAGACCCTACCACAATGTCCATGGTGGTCTGCACCCATTCCCTCTTGGGGACTCTTCATTATGTGTGGCAATTCACTAGGTTACTAGTGTTCATCCTTCACCCTTTGGCATGTATGGCAACTAGCCACATGCAACTTCATATCCTTATTCATTCCAGGCCTTCAAGGTACTACTGCAAACCTTAACCATCTTGGTAGTACCACAATGTACTTTGTACTTAAAATCATGAACCTCTTGGATGACATGATTCCTCAAGGGTGACTCCTCAAAAACCCTAAAACACTCTAGTAGTGGGTTTCAACACCCTCTTTTTCCTGAGAGGTGTATCTGAGGTTGTTATAACAACCCTTTTATCTCATCAAGTTCTAGGATGAATAATTGGACAAACACTAACTTGAGCAATGTGTCTTGTTGTATCTAGATGTTTTCCATACAGGTCTCATCTTCTAACAATTGTAGGGTTTGCCTAGCAACCCCTTCATCTCTCTCTACTGACTAGACAAGACAATTGTACACCTGAGTTGTGGCTTGGCTAAGAGTATTTGTTACCACCTTAATTTCCTTATTTGGTAATGTCAAAAACATAAACTTTCATACTACAATCGTCATACTTATCTTGGGTTAAGGTGTATATGTATTAAGAAAACTTCTAGATCTTGTATCCATCATCTCAGTTATCAACCCAAACTTTAACTCATAAAAACCAAACTACTCTGGATAAGAATGTCCTCATATGATGACTACCTTTATTCATCTATTCTTGCATACCTTCTATCCAATATACTTCCAAAAGGATTTGGTACTTCCTCTATCCTCAAACATCATAGCAATGTTTCAACTCATATCACCTTTATCCTTAGTATATGGCATGCATTTTCCCTGTCTCTCACACCCATAACAAGAGGAAATGAGCATTTGGCTATAGTCCAAATACAGAGTCCATCCAGTTCTAGGAGTAGGGACGGTACATCACACATTTCCATTGCACTTTATAGTCTATGTTGAAACACACTTCAGATGTCTCCACATCATGAATATGTCAAATCTATCCATGTTAAGGTTGTTCCCACTCTTGGGTCTTATCATCACACTATGTTCAATCCTTACTCATCTCCTCAAGGTCTCTAGGGTGTCGATACTTTTGGAGTGATCTTACCCTTATGCATTTAGGGAGTGCCTCTCACATTTACCCCTTAGGCCCCATGAACTCATGGAGGTGGCCAACCTCATAACCCATGGGCCTCGGGTAAAGGTAGTTGTTACCTCCCGACCCTATGGTCTTATGCATTCAGGGAATAGACAATTCCTACTCCCATGTGTTGGTATGTATGCCCTGAGAGCCAATCATGTGATGATTGGTGGGATACATTAAGATTGATTTAATAAACATCAAAGGCAAGCTTCCAATTCTTTCTGGTTCAGTCATATGAGATAGTGATAGAACATATTGAATTTCTAGAGAATGACAGTACTCAATGACGTATGCCTTCAGGTTCATGACCTGAACGATGAGATCATACAGATGCTAAGAGTTTGTACATTCTTGTTATGTCCCTAGTCGGATGTCATTGTGGAAGGTAGATAGACAGCAATGACACACAAGACTAGATTGTGGTGTTGGTTGATGACAGAATCTCATTAGTCATGATATAGAGATATCAAACCAAACACATAGGTACTTGTTAGAGAACAAGGTACCGGACAGACCCACCGTGAGTTTGACACATGGAACCATGAGATGGTAGTCACAGTCAGTACTCACAGTGATGGTGGTGAGTGTGATTCTTAGACCTAAAATCATTGCACTCAACACATGTTGTTGGGCACACTTTGACATCATCAAACGCAGTCCTGAAACATGGGTTGTTATAAAGGTGATGATTGGGTGGCTTTGACACATGGGGCTTTTGAGGGGTGAGTGATAGATATGGGATTTGTCCCTCCTGAGGGAGTTTGATATCCATGGCCACTTGATGAGTAGGATTGAGAAAGGCGTGCACGCATGTGTGAATCAATATATGATACTGATGTCATACATATCTCTTCCAGTCTACTCTGAGATCAAGGAAGTGAATGAACGTTGACAGGATGATTGTTCCATGCCTCGAGTTCATTTGGGATATTAGTGACAAAGGAATTATACATTCGCTGTAACACCATTCACGGATTGTAGGATGAAAGTTGTTCTCCAACTTTCTACTTTCACTTGGGTAGCACTGATGTGTGACTAGGCACCGCTCTTTGCTTGTAAAGTCATAAGTGTTATGGACTTTCACTGCCAACGTGAAATGGACCTGCAGGGTCACACACATAGGATTTAACCTGGAAGAGGAGTTTTGTCCACAAAGCAATGTTTAGATTGATTACTAAAGGAGTTTAGTAGTTCAATTAAACACTCAATCAGTCGATAGCTCAATATCGTATGGTTCAAGGTGTTGGATGCATTGATTGGAGTATCGGATTGATTGAAATCGCAATTGACTGATTTTGCCCAACCTGTGCTCCCAACCGATCGGCTCATGTGATGAACCGGTCGGCTGAGGTGCTGAACCGGTCGGCTGGAGTGTCCAGGCCGATCGGCTCATGCCAGGTTGAAACAACCGGTTCAAGAGTTGAACCGATCGGCTCAACTGGTGCAACCGACCAGTTGGGAAAAGTCATGTCGGCAGGAATTTTACTTTGGTTTCAAATTGCCCAATTCGATTGGGAATAACATTGGTATACGATACCAATTGAGAACGAAACAAGGAAAGTCTTTTTTGAGCCGGATTAGGACCATGAACCGATCGGTTCATGGCACCAACTGATCGGTTGGAGTGCCCCAAACGATCGACTGAGGTCCAACCGATCGGCTCAATGGCCGAACCGATCGGTTCAGTTGTGAACCGATCATTTCAAGTTGCGAACCGGTTGCTTTTTGTGGAAAATCTCGAACCCTTCTACTCCTGCTTTAGTCCCGTATTGCCGGGCACAGAGAACCCTGTCCCATGACCCGCCTATATATATAGGGGTATTGGGGGCTTCTCAAAGCACAGCTCAATGCAAGCCGGTTGCTTTGCGAAGTTGTCGTTCTCTCTGGTTTTGGTAACCGTGATATATCCCGAGCAAGTGCTTCCCGCAAAAGGGAGGTGCAGCAAGGGAAGGACAACTGCAGTTGCAACAGGAGGCAGGAGAGCGTGTTGGCGACTAGTACGTCAACAGGAGGGTGCGACTCCTTCCACTTCCTTGTGGGACAAGGAGTGTGGAGTTCCAGGTGGTCCGTGTGGACTACTACAGAGGCGGGAGGACACTGCCGCTTAGGAGGACAACTGTCATCCGACAGTCCGGTTCGAGTAGGAGTTGTCAGTCCCGGTGCGACCAGGAGCTGCACAGACACCGTCGAAGTCCGAAGTTGAAGACCGCGCATTGCGCGAGGTATTGTCGCCGAGCAAGCCTCGGGACAAGGTATGATTCCACAAACCATCCTTTCCTATTATATAGACGTTGACGCGTTTCCTCAGTATGGGTTGGGGGAGAAATTTTTGTTTCCGCTTCCTTCTCTGTCTCCCCTAAAACCCAACAGTGGTATCAGAGCCACGTCAGCTGTTCTATATTTTAGGAATATGGATATGATCTATTTTGGTTTGTCGCCTTTATTTATTGCATACGATGCGAATAATATCAGCTTTATGCATGTCCAGTCCTAAATCCACAAATCCCTAATTACATATATGATATGTATTATTAATGCACTCGATACGCGTCGCCCTTAAACGAGTTTTGTGGTGGATGTGTGTAGCGTGATTATGGCCTATAAACCCCTATCTGTGTGTGGTTGTTTGTGGTTGCTTGCATTTCGGTCTGCGCACCGATCTTCCCTCTCTTATTCCCGATGTAACTCGAAATAATTCGAGATTCTTTCCTACCTTTGCTCCCCCCGAATGTAACTCGGGGTTTCCTTTTTAAAGCAATGTAATAAATAGAATAGGATTTTATTTCCTGTTATGTCAAAGACCGGCGGACATCAAGACGACTGCTCAGACGATCGGTTATGGAGTGAACCGATCGGTTGACCTTCCAGATGGTCGGTTCAAAGAGTGAATCGATCGGTTGATGACCGGTTCAAGGAGCGAGACGAGCGGGTGGCGGACATGACGAGATGCACAACGACCAGGCGAACCGATCGATTGGAGGAGCCAACCGATCGGCTGGTGGCACCCAGACGACCGGCTGGAGAGTATAGATCATTCATGAGATGAGTTGATCAACTCGGAAGGCAAGGCACAGAAGTTCATCTTGTACAGGTTGCATGTGATGTAGACCTAGATGATCGTGATTCCTCTTGGCTCGAGGAATCACATTAGGATGGCCATAATCATCGCTTTTATCGTTTTGTGCATGTTTTCTGTGGGATATAGCATGTATATGATACGTACTATGTATTGTGGTGATTGGATATGTATATGTATATAAAACCAAATCCCTCATTAAAATATTAAGTCTTATATGCCTTCCATTAGTGGCACACATGAAAAGCTTGATCGACCAAGCGTAGGTTACGCCAAAGCGTGGTGCGCCGTCTATCTTGTGGAAGTGTGAAGGGTAGACATGTAGGTTCTGCCAAAGCAGGGTGCATGTTCTACCGTGTCGGCTTTTGGGTTAGACTTAACTGGTGATTCTTAGAGCGTCTAAGCCTAGAGGCAAGGAATGTTCATGGCAAGGTGTTGTGCATGTTCATTCAACAAGAGTTGCATATGATGCAATTGGCAAGAGTTGCCTACCTGAGAGATCTAAGTTGTGGGCGATCAGCCAAAGCTGACTCATGACTTAGAGGATTTCAGGATCTTGCCCACTAGAAGGTTGTACGCTGCAATCTTCCGAATTGATGGTGAGGGCTATCAATTTGAACTAAAATAGTGGGAGCGATCATTAATTAAAGGCCTAATTTTATCGTCAACTTTTCAAATTAATCAAACAAGTCAAAAGAGTTTTGGACTAAAATTGCATATATTTCCTTTTGTTAAAATAAATGGTTAATCAACAAATCACTTTATTTGCGATCGGTCTTTGAGACCAACAAAATAAATGGGAATAATTCCACGACTGGTTAGGATGATGATGAGAAGTGTTCTCAATCAAAGAGCGAAAGCTCTAAATCCTAGTTATACCAGAACCAGATGAACTCGATCCCACCACATCAATGGCTGAAAGTATGCTTATGGAAGCATACTGAGGATGACATTGATGAGGAGTGCTTGATGTTGTGTTCTCTGAACTATGAGTTGCAGAGACAACATGAGACATATGATGTCTCCAAGATACTGTCCTAGCATGTCATGATAGAAGGAGATCCAGTAAGGTATTCACACACTCAATGTGATTGGGTATGTGGAAAACTTGATTAAGAAGGATTCCCTCTGAGCCAAGAGTTGGCTATTGGTATGATACTGCAAATGTTGTGAGAATCATACAATTCATGATAAGCTACAACATGAACAACTTTGACAAGCGTTGACAGAGTTGTTGGACATGTTGAGGATAGTAGAGGCAAAGATGAAGAAAGACAAACCATAGTCTTTGATGTGATCAAAGAAAAGGAAATTCTTAAGGGCAAGGACAAGGGCAAAGCTAAGAAGTGTTCTGATGCTAGCTAGAAATCCAAGCCGTCTTCAGCCTCAAGGCACATGGGGAAAGGGTGTATGAGGGATTGCCCTCTATATCTAGAAGAACAAATGAAGATGAAGGAGGGGATGGGGATCTCCACCTAAGGTATCATGAAATGAACCACTTCTTTATCCGAGGTATATGATACCAAGATATGGATATGTCATATATGATATGCAATATCCGCCAAGAAGTGATGGCCTTTGTGAAAGGACCAAGAAAGAAGTACCCATCATTGGAGCAAGTGTTGCTACCATAGATAGGAGTATCTTTCAGTTTATTTCAGCCTAAAAGGGCACGAAATAGAGTTGAGAACTGCTATTTCATATATTGCCAAAAGATAGAAACACTTTATTATTGCATATTGTATGACAATGATGGCAATTAATAAAGTTGATGTTTCAATCTTAAAGATATGATCTATGTGGCAATGCCTTGCTTATCTTGTGGTATTTGATATGCATAAGATAAAATGATACCTAAAAGTTATTGATAACTCAAACAATTAGCATATATCATAAGAAATTCATTTCTAGTTTCCATATGATGGATAAATCTAGACTCTTTTGGTTAGAGAACCAGTAAGAGACATGAATCTCTTGTACATGATTAATCAATCTTCACTAATGGTAGTGGGAGAATGATTATCCTATTAGGTATGATACATGTGATGTATTTACATACCTATTGGAATGAATGCTAATACTTCAAATGGTGTTTAGAGAAATACCAATATGAATATCTTGAAGTGTTCAAGATTTTCATAGATGAAGTGCAAATTTGGTAAAGTATTAATTCTTGATGAGATCAAAGAATGAAATACTTGGACCAAATGTTTGAGATCCTTATGAGTGATTATGATAGTGTATCATAGTGAACTCATGATTAAGGCATGGTGATGTCTAAATCAAGAAGGAATCATACTCTAAGGAGTTAGAGAATGATTATCAAATAACTGAATTCATCTTAATAAAAGAATACCCCACACTAATAAAGGAAATTAAGAATCACAAGGGTTGTGAGTTCTCATATCCTTAACAGATACACCTCAATTATCTATGTGATGAGTTGTTCATGTGATGAGTCAACTATCTAGATGAATATGAGGAACCAAATTTTGAGTTATGATTTATGATCATTACATCCTAAATGATTTCCATGTGGACCATAAGGTATGACCTTGATGGTAGCACTCATTGGATGAAATCCATAAGTGCAAATGAGTCTTAAGTGTTAAGACACATGGATAACATTTTGAGAAGGATGATGCTTGTTGATTGCAACTTAATGACTGAGACATTTGGCATATGGATACTAAAACCACATTCCTATGAGGAATAAAACAATGATGTGTACGTGACACAACCTATAAGGTTTATGAATCCACTAATGCAAATGAAGTCTATACGTTACAATGGACTAATCAATGTGATTGATTGAGTACAAGCAACTCAGAATTGGATCTTTACTTTGATGATATAGTCAAAGGGTTTGACTGACATGTCAAAGATAAAGAAGGGATCTGTGATTTAGTGGGAGCGTATTCACATTTCACATGTTGATGTGAAATGGAATTGTTCTAGAATGGAAATCCAAAAGTGGAAATTATCTTTAAGGAAGATAGAGATGTTTCCTATATGATAGGAATAGAGATCTATAGAGATAGTTCTCGACAAATCTCTTGACCTGGAAAAGAGAGAGCATACATTGGCAATCTGTACTGAAGGGTTCAGTGTGCACAGATTCAGTGGGAGAAAACTTGTCCATGTTATATGGATATTAGTATCCCAAGGCCAAGTGTCCAATTCTTATGAAGAATGGGAACACTAAGAATAGATATGGATCTATCATGTATGTAATCATCCCATTGTCTTGCATGTATGACATGGCAAGAATAAAATGCATTCATCATCTTGTATGTAGGACATGGCAATATGATGTGCTCATCCTGATAACTCGTATGTGGGACATGACGAGTGGATGTATGTCTACTTCCAGTAAGGGTTACTGGAATACCATAAGAACTTTATAAGTACTTGGGAAGTACTAGTTCTATGGAGATAAGGAAGAGTTCGATGTAAAGAGTTACATTGATGCGAACTTCCGAAAGGACAGAAAATTAATCGCAAAATATACATAGGATGTATAAAAGTGAAATTTTGTTGATAATTGGAAGTGTTCCAATAAAACCATTTAAAAGGGAAATGCCGAGTATCCGTGTGTTAGAGAACAACAGTGGATACTATATGGATCTGATAGTTCATGAGATGAACTTATATTCCACTCATTGATGACAAGTCTGGAATCCTTGATCATGCAATGTGGCTAAATGTTAGCAAATGGAATACTGGATCGCATATTACGGAAACTCCATCTCATACGTGTGACGTACAGCGAAGAGATGAGAGACATGCAATTTGTACAGACTTTGGCAAGGTGTTTCCATTACTCGCTATGATTGGCACTAAGAGCACAGTAACATGTGGGACATGTTTGAAGATCACTATGAATATGATTCAAGAGTGATTGGCTCGCAGTGCAAGTGGGAGTCTGTTGGTATGTATGCCCTGAGAGCCAATCATGTGATGATTGGTGGGATACATTAAGATTGATTTAATAAACATCAAAGGCAAGCTTCCAATTCTTTCTGGTTCAGTCATATGAGATAGTGATAGAACAGATTGAATGTCTAGAGAATGACAGTACTCACTGACGTATGCCTTCAGGTTCATGACCTGAACGATGAGATCATACGGATTCTAAGAGTTTGTACATTCTTGTTATGTCCCTAGTCGGATGTCATTTTGGAAGGTAGATAGACAACAATGACACACAAGACTAGATTGTGGTGTTGGTTGATGACAGAATCTCATTAGTCATGATATAGAGATATCAAAACAAACACATAGGTACTTGTTAGAGAACAAGGTACCGGACAGACCCACCGTGAGTTTGACACATGGAACCATGAGATGGTAGTCACAGTCAGTACTCACAGTGACGGTGGTGAGTGTGATTCTTACACCTGAAATCACTGCACTCAACACATGTCGTTGGGCACACTTTGACATCATCAAACGCAGTCCTGAAACATGGGTTGTTATAAAGGTGATGATTGGGTGGCTTTGACACATGGGGCTTTTGAGGGGTGAGTGATAGATATGGGATTTGTCCCTCCTGAGGGAGTTTGATATCCATGGCCACTTGATGAGTAGGATTGAGAAAGGCGTGCACGCATGTGTGAATCAGTATATGATACTGATGTCATACATATCTCTTCCAGTCTACTCTGAGATCAAGGAAGTGAATGAACGTTGACAGGATGACTGTTCCATGCCTCGAGTTCATTCAGGATATCAGTGACAAAGGAATTATACATTCGCTGTAACAACATTCACGGATTGTAGGAATAAAGTTGTTCTCCAACTTTCCACTTTCACTTGGGTAGCACTGATGTGTGACTAGGCACCGCTCTTTGCTTGTGAAGTCATAAGTGTTATGGACTTTCACTGCCAACGTGAAATGGACCTGCAGGGTCACACACATAGGATTAAACCTGGAAGAGGAGTTTTGTCCACAAAGCAATGTTTAGATTGATTACTAAAGGAGTTTAGTAGTTCAATTAAACACTCAATCAGTCGATAGCTCAATATCGTATGGTTCAAGGTGTTGGACGCATTGATTGGAGTATCGGATTGATTGAAATCGCAATTGACTGATTTTGCCCAACCTGTGCTCCCAACCGATCGGCTCATGTGATGAACCGGTCGGCTGAGGTGCTGAACCGGTCGGCTGGAGTGTCCAGGCCGATCGGCTCATGCCAGGTTGAAACGATCGGTTCAAGAGTTGAACCGATCGGCTCAACTGGTGCAACCGACCAGTTGGGAAAAGTCATGTCGGCAGGAATTTTACTTTGGTTTCAAATTGCCCAATTCGATTGGGAATAACATTGGTATACGATACCAATTGAGAACGAAACAAGGAAAGTCTTTTTTGAGCCGGATTAGGACCATGAACCGATCGGTTCAGGGCACCAACCGATCGGTTGGAGTGCCCCAAACGATCGGCTCCGGTCCAACCGATCGGCTCAATGGCCGAACCGATCGGTTCAGTTGTGAACCGATCATTTCAAGTTGCGAACCGGTTGCTTTTTGTGGAAAATCTCGAACCCTTCTACTCCTGCTTTAGTCCCGTATTGCCGGGCACAGAGAACCCTGTCCCATGACCCGCCTATATATATAGGGGTATTGGGGGCTTCTCAAATCACAGCTCAATGCAAGCCGGTTGCTTTGCGAAGTTGTCGTTCTCTCTGGTTTTGGTAACCGTGAGAGATCCCGAGCAAGTGCTTCCCGCAAAAGGGAGGTGCAGCAAGGGAAGGACAACTGCAGTTGCAATAGGAGGCAGGAGAGCGTGTTGGCGACTAGTACGTCAACAGGAGGGTGCGACTCCTTCCACTTCCTTGTGGGACAAGGAGTGTGGAGTTCCAGGTGGTCCGTGTGGACTACTACAGAGGCGGGAGGACACTGCCGCTTAGGAGCACAACTGTCATCCGACAGTCCGGTTCGAGTAGGAGTTGTCAGTCCCGGTGCGACCAGGAGCTGCACAGACACCGTCAAAGTCCGGAGTTGAAGACCGCGCATTGCGCGAGGTATTGTCGCCGAGCAAGCCTCGAGACAAGGTATGATTCCACAAACCATCCTTTCCTATTATATAGACATTGACGCGTTTCCTCGGTATGGGTTGGGGGAGAAATTTTTGTTTCCGCTGCCTTCTCTGTCTCCCCTAAAACCCAACACCATGGGTCTTATCCCTACTTGACCTTGGTATTGACTTAGGATTTCATCATATCCCGTAGCTCCGTTGTTCATACTCAAGCACATCTCAAACTTGAATCCTAACCCGAATCTCCATCATCTCTCTGGGCACTCATGGTCAAACTTACATCCCTTTATAGGAATCATGGTGACCTACCTATCTTGGTCTGTCCCCATATCGGTTACCTCCATGGCAACATATCCTCATGCCCCTTAGATATGGTCATACATGGGTCTATAGATTCATGCTCATATATTGTGCAATTACACTTAGTTCATTAATCTCTTATAAGTGACCTCTTAAGGTTACCTCAAACCAAAACAAAAGTTGGTTCTCACCCCAACAAGAAGGGTCCCTTTCCAGGAAAGGATAAAACAAAGGCCACAAAGCATCCTTGCATCCAAGGTTTATATCATCATGTATATTCTTATACCTATCATGCTACTTATGCTCATGGTATCAATAAGACAACCTATTAAATCATTCCAACTTCCTTGGTAAATCGTACTTGTTCATCATTCCACGAGGTTGGACCAATCTCATATGTGAGTGGTTCATCAAACATATACCTCAGTTCGATTGGGATTTCCTTTTGATACTTGGGGGGTTCCACTCTTAATTCCTTATGAACTCACTTAGACTCATGAGTATTTTGTGTGCCAAGTACTGGTACTTCCCTTCTTTGGTCCAGGAACCCCAGGCTCACCTCTTATGCATCAACTATCTAAACTACATGCTCAACTGCACAAAAATGAACCAATGCTATACATGATAGGGCATACACCTCTGCTTCCATGCGAACAGACCATAGAGTCCTTCTCAAGGACAACTAACTAGGTGCGAGGACGCACAACTTGTTATCATACCATACATCTTTAGGGACTTTGGAACACTCATTCCAACACCTAAAATGTAGGCTCTCATATCTTGTATATGTTTGTTCAGGGAGCCTCTTTCTTTTTTATATGGTTTGGTTCCTCTAAAATCACCTAAGGCACGACAACCTCTATAGCCCATGCATGAGGCAACCACATATCTCTACTCCGGGTCGACTATTCTAGGCCACATCATATCAAACTTCTCATGATTTCTTATGTCTCGGATTCCAGGTCTCCAACCTTCTTCATCGGGTCTCACTCTCTCTCCAAAGCTAACCCTATGGTTTGTCCTACCACTAGAGGTTCCCTCTCAGAAGATGGGTCAAGCTCTTAAGGATACACATCTATCCTTACCTGGGTGAAACATACTATCAAAACTTATGTTTGGCCAAGATCATCTGAATCTTTACATGCCTATCTCGTAAAATATCAGGCTTAACCTATCTGGCTTAGGTCTAATACCTATTTCCATCTCTTCTTTGTAGGTGCATGCCTTTTTCCTACTCATATACACCTGTTAGGGTTCCTATATGGTCACCACTAATCTTCTCAATGAGGGAACTGTCCCTCACCCTAACAGGAATGACCCACCTAAGGTCGGGTCGCCACAAGGCACTAGAGGTCTGACAACCACTCATAGTCTATGTTTCTCATGGGTACTCAAAACCTCTATGTAAAGCATGCATGTCAAACCCACGTACATACATGCATGGTCAACTATGATATACAACTCGTCATGTCTTCTCTTTCTCTATATGCCGCTTAAGGTTTTGGGTTGAGCATCATCCTCAAAGGATGTGTCAAGTCTCTTCCTCTTCTTGGAGGCTTCTTCCTCTAAGACTATCACTCTCCTCCTCATCCTATGACATGGTCTAACCTCATATTTCTCTTGATAGGTCACTAAGGGAACATCATCACATGCCATTCAACCTAAGCATGTAACAAAACTCAATCTAAGTTTCTAATTATCAAAACTTATGTCCATGACATCTTACATACATGTTTTTTATTATTTGGGGGAGGATTCTTTAATACTTATCATTCTTAACCCCAAAACATAGGAGGGTAGTTGAGAGAGAGAAACCCTAATCTCTTAAAGTTTATCTAATGAATGGGGCAGAGAAGGGACAAAGACATATGAGATAAGACCTAGATGTATTATTTCGAGTCAAATCCTCTGATTTTGGCCATGCAGTCACACTAAATCTGAGAGTCCTCATAGACCAATTAGTGGGCTAGAGGAAAATCTTTCCAGCCCCCGAATCATGATCCTTTCTTGGGACCACCATCATTTGAAAATCCTCTAATAACTCCCTTGGGTTCTGAAGAGTTTGTAAAATTTAAAATTTATTAGAGATTAAATCAAAGCCCATGCTCTGATACCAATTGTAATGACCCCACTCCTCGATAACCCCCAATTAAGGGAGACCAAGAGGATAGAGTCATTATCCCAAAACATGATCATATGATTTTGCAAATAATAAAAATAAATTAATAAATTCTACTACAACTAATCTTCATACAGGATACAAATTTTCTTTTCACATACCTTGCAAAATATGGGATTTGAGGGACTTACCTAGATAACAAACTATCTATCTACAATCCTCAAATTTTTTTATTAAGCTTTATTCATTCAATGTCACTTTAAAGGAATGTCTACTTTTTGATAAAACTAAAACACCTACAAAGAAGATAGCGGTCAGTATAATGAATTATACTGGTATGTGGGGGAACCAAAATCTTGTATCTATTTGTAACAACATAATGCAACCAAATTACTATTTAATAGATCAAACTTTACATATTAAGCATAACTGCTCAATCCCTACATATCTTTGCATCTACATTGTCCCTACAGTGGATATGGATACTAACTCTCTCATGTAGTAGATCTCAAATAGATACTATGATCTTACCTTATAGGTAGACAATGACATAGGGTTGTGTAGTCATATGGTCCTACCCAAGGTCAAACCAACACATCGACTCATGATAACCTAATGATCCTACCCCAAGGGTAGACCATGTACTAGGTCATCCATCTCATCATCATCAAAGCTATAGAGGGTGACTAGGATCTGAGCTAGTCATGCACATATATTTATGGTGATAGTCGTAGTCACTTTATAATTGCATGAAATAAAAGTCATCCAAGCAGTTATTTCTAAGCAACTGATAAAACCTTAGAAATCACCATGAAAATAGAGCAATTAGTCATAAGTATAACGAACCCAAATCCTAAGATCTATTCCCTACATATCACATCCTGATCAAGTAGCCATAGGCTTGTTCTCAACCTCTCACTGATTGTGAGGAGGAGACAAGGGAACCAAAACTGATCAATCAGCCTGCTCAGACAATATTACAATTTTACACTCGTTTAGAAGTCTTTGTCCCACAATTCCATGCCTGAATAACCCTTCATTGACTAGCTTTCATGCATCATTTCACCATCCTAACAAAATGCTCACCTATCCTTCACACTTTGGCGGCTATGGGATCAACCATGGATCCGAGCTAGCCCTAAACTTAACTTTGACTCTATATAAACCCCCTATGGGATAGTTGCCACCATACTCTACAATAATCCCAAGAAACCTTGCACTCTCTCAGTCTCAAACACCTCCTATTTCCCTTCTTTTCTCCTGTTGGATTTAGCACCACTGTCGCACAACCCTTTTGGACGTTTTGCAACCTCAACCCCTCTCCTCAAATCGCCACATGCTACACACTGTAAGGTCGCGGCCACCTCGAGCGGCCTTTTCCCTACCAACATAGGCATCTATTGCTTCCAACTACCATAGAAGTGGTGAGCTTCTCTATATTTTCCTCCTAACCTCACACGAAGTTCTGAGAAAAGGGAAAGACCTCAGACTGCTAGTCATAAGAAGAGAATCGGGTCCAAAGACCCAACAAACCAAGTATCAAACCAGCGAGCCAAGGATCAAACTAGCTCCAAAGACTAGTGAGCCCCATTTCCTGCACTTCCTACATGGCTAAATCATTACCATCAATCACGGATCTAAATGTCATTGTTTTCCTTATTTAAGTTTTTTTCAACCCTCTCTGACGAATAATTGATAAAAATGCTTAGATCTCAATTAAATCATAGGAAATGCATCGTAGCTCCAAATATAATGATATTATAGTCCATTTTCATCATAAAAAATAGCCAAATCCAATAAGAATGGTTTCAAGACCTTATTTGTGTTTCTATTACCATATTTGGTAATTCATCCATTTTAGCCTATTTAAATGCATATATGTCACCTGTCCTTGTTAATATTTGATTATATGACCTAATCTTTATCCCTGATATTGTTGTTCAAACCAATCAACCCTGATTTAAACTTGAACACAAATCTATAATGATAATGATCTAGAGACTTGATACTGACTTGATTAATGAGGATAATCATTAGGGTTACCATATATGTTCCTAAAATACCTAAGTAGGTCATTCACACTTTAAATATACTTGACACTTGAATAAATGTTGGACACCTCAAAATATTGTGATCATAAATGAATGTCCTAACCCCAAGATTTAATAGGAAATAATAACCCTAATCATACATACATCATTATCTTGACCCTTGATCCAAAACTTGTTGATCTAGGATCTGACTTGAGGGATTGGCCTATTATTTCATGGAATCTTGTACTCAGAAAACCAACCAAAAAGGTACGCTATTATACCACCTCCTTGAACATACTACCTGTATTGATTATACTTTTATGTACCTCTTCAATATGCATACTTTTATACCTCCTCCCCCATCTCGTTGGGGTGATGGAGACACATAGATATAAGCATGCTTCTCTATATCAACATAATTGGAAACTTGTAAAACAATCATGTCCAATAAATGTTGCTTAGATATTACTTGTTGATTAATTGAATATAAGTCCTTCCAAGTATACTACTTTGACAAAAAACTATTGTACTTGATTTTAATAGCGTACCATGCAATTGCATTGAATGTGCCTTTATTTTCTTGATTTTAAGCCATGCAAAAAATTGAATTTTATGCACCTGCCAAATCAACTTTTTCCTACATTTTATTTGCTACAAATAAAGACTACTACATCAAATTGGACTTTACATGGGAGCTAATGTAAATGAGGTGTATTTTTTAGTTTTTTAGATTTCTCATCATGTTATTTCTTACTTTCCAAGTTTCCTTTGAGCCCTTATGTAATAAATTTTTGGTTCATTTTCAATCAAAATAATGTTATTTCCTTTTTTGTATATTATGTGTGTGTGATCTTTAGGCCACTCAGGGACGGGTGCTCTAATGCCTTAAACATTGCCCATCTGGACAGTGGGATCGGGGGGTAAGAATGGTTTCGTGACAGTTGGTATCAGAGCCATAACACAGTTTAAATGTATTAATGAAATGATATTCTTAAATTATTGAACCAAGGATGCCCTAAAGTTCACCATGCTTAAATTGAGGTGCCTATAAAGAGCATAAAGGGGGTTCTGCATAATCACCTCCTATCTATATTCATGGTGGTTGTTGGTTCCCCCTACTCAACCTGGCATTAGTGAATCTAGAAATGGATTAAAGGACTTCCTATAACCCTTAAGAGTCTTGTAGTATCTCATCTCTTCTTAAAAGACTTTTCCAAAACACCAATTAGAAGGAAGTAGGACGACTCCTCATCTTTTTGCTCTCATTAAGATGTCATGACTTGATCTATACTCTCTCTATTTTGGTTGTCTAAGGATGGGAAAGAACTAAAATTTGAAAATAATTTGAGAAAGTTTAATTGAAGTTGCAATATTTCCATGATCTGACATATCTTTGTTTTGAAAATTATAAATGAGAAAAACTTATATCCAATTTAACCCTTGTAGATGGCCCCAAAAACTATGAACAACAAGGATGGTGAGGAACTTATGGAACAAATAATAAGGGAAAGAGGTTTTGCTGGAGTGATGAGGAGGAAGTCAATTCTACCAATAAGACCACAAATATAGAGGATTGGGAAATCAAATAGAAAGCCCTTATGGATGCCATTCATCACCTGGAAGTCCATACACCATCACTAGTGCCCGACAATAACCCAAATCCCATCACCATCCAAGATTTCCTAAAACTTATCCCTTAAGCCTTTTATGGTGAGGATAAGGATGACGTCCTAGATAAAACAGATGCCTGAATAGTGTATATGTAGAACACAATTAGGGTTTTGAGGTGACCTAAACAAGATAAAGTCACTTTTTCTACCTAACAGTTGAAAGGGGGGCCATGTTGTGGTGGGAAAATTATGTTCGATCACAAAAATTCATCCTTATTAACTGGGAATCTTTTATACCCATTTTTCTAACCATTTCCAACCTACCTTTGAAAGGAAAGAGAAATAGAAATAGTTCCTTACCCTTACCAAAGGTACCAACATTGTGGTTGATTATACTCAACAATTTTGTCTCTTGGAGGGGCATGTCACAAATCTCATAGAAGAGTAGTGGAGAGAACCCTAGAAATGGGACACAGAAAGCCACTACCTACCATAGCCTACCTAGGGCTTACAAATGTTGTTCTTGCAAATCCTGAGTAGAAAGGGAAACCACATAATCATGACAATAAGAATAGAGACCGTCAGAAGAACCCCAAAAATCCTCCTACACAACACAATAACTAAGGTCAGAACCAGAACTTCAACTGAGGCCCTACTCAGAATCAGAATCCTAGCCCAAATAGAGGATAAGTTCGGAATCCCAACATTCCTCAGTTCTGCAACTATGGTAATCTCCATTTTGGCCAATGCAAGTACATGTCTCCAGTCTGCCACTTTTGCTAATAGGAGGGACACTTTTGAGACAATTTCCCTCACCCTCCTCCAGCATAAACCAAATAGGGAAAGCATAGACAAGCATGTGTCTTTGTAGGGAATGTAGGTGAGGAAAATGCCAATGGGAACAAATTCATGGAAGGTACTATTTAAATTCGAAATTATTTCCATAGCATCATATCATGATTATGTTTTACAAACACCTTACATTGGATATATGTATATATAGGTCTAATGCAAATCAATGACCATTCTATTGTCACTCTATTTGACTCTGGCTCAACGCATACCTTCATGTCTAAGAGTCTTGCCTTTACGCTCAATCTAGAAACATTGGGACTTAGGGTACAAACTTGATATAACTACCCGATGTGGGAATATGAAAGCCTCCTTCTATGTTTTTTAAAAAGTCCCTCTATCTTATGTTGGTCATAATATTGAGTCAGATTTTGTACTCTTTACATGGAAGACTTTGACCTTATTTTTGGGGATGGATTGGTTCCATAAAAATCATGTTATGATAAATTTGAGTGCTAAGAAAGTCATCATTTCTAAACCCAACCTCTCAATTCTTATAATTCTTGGAAGAAATGATTGAAATTGAAATATTGTCATTTCCTTTATCAAAGCCCAAACATTGATAGACAGTGGGTGCAAAGCATACCTAGGAACTATAGTTGTAGACAATTTTGATATGAGTGCCCTATAAGATATTGGCATACTGCGTGAGTACCCTAGTGTATTTCCCGATGAGCTTCCTGGGCTACCACCTGATCATGATATTGAATTCTCTATTGACTTGGCATCTGGTACCACACCTATTTCTTGGGCACCCTATCGGATGGTTCCTGCTGATTTGACCAAATTGAAAAAGTAGTTGCAGGAATTGCTAGAACAGTGTTTCATCCACCCTAGTTCATCCCCTTCAGGAGAACCCATTCTTTTTGTCAAGAAAAATGATGGATCCCTTCACATGTGCATTTATTATCATATGATAAACCAAGCCAATGTGAAAAATAAATATCTTCTTCTCAGAACTGATGATCTTTTTTGTCAACTTCGTTCTATTCATGTCTTCTCTAAAATTGATCTTTGTTCTGTTTATCACCAACTCAAGGTTAAGGTCGAAGACATCCCTAAAACCACCTTTCAAACTCGGTACGAGCATTATGAATTTTTGGTCATGCCATTTGGGATTACTAAATGCCTCTTGTGTGTATATGAACTTGATGAACAGTGTGTTCCAACCTTTTCTCGATGAGTTTGCACTAGTCTTCATTGATTACATCTTGATATATTCAAATAACATGAGTCACATCATACCCACCTACACAAAGTTCTTAATATTTTTCCAATCACGAAAATTCTATTCCAAATTCACTAAATATGAATTCTGGATTTCTGAAGTCATGTTCTTGGGTCACATAATTTTTGGTGGGAAATTTTTTTTTTGACCCCGCCAAAGTATCGATTGTTCTTGAATGGAAAGCCCCACACATGTTTTTGAAATTCAAAGTTGTTTGGGTCCTTCTAGTAATTATAGACATTTCATACCCAAATTCAACAAGACTGCCTTCCACTCAAAAAGCTCACCTAGAAAGGAGAGCGGCTCATCCGGTCAAAGGAGTGTGAGTCTGGTTTTTAGGAGATGAAGACAAAGGTGACAACTACACTTGTCTTGACCCTTCCTTTGGAAATGATGGGTTAGTAGTCTTCATTGATGCATAAAGGTTAAGTCTGGGTTTGTGTCCACACACAAGATAGGAAGGTAGATTCTTATGCCTCTTGACAACTGAAGCCAAATGAGGTCAACTATCATACCCACAACCTCAAGCTTGCCGCCATCATATATGCACTAAAGATATGGTGACACTACTTATATGGTGCCATCTTCGACATCCTCACTGACTAAAAGAGTCTAAAGTACATCTTGACATAGAAGGATATCAATATCAGACAGAGGCGATGGCTTGAGTACCTCAAAGACTATGACTTCACCATTCCCTACCACCTTAGTAAGGCAAAGGTGGTGGTTGATGCACTCAACAAGAAACAAGCTAAATGTGTTGCCATTGCCACCACCGAGTGGAGAAACATGGAAGTCATGTCACCATGGGCCCCGAGGCATGTGGGTGGTTTTCTCATATTGGCCAACATTCATGTGAAACTGGTCCACAAGTCATAGATTTTTGTCATCCTAAAAGAATAGAAAGAACCTTGAGGAGATGACTAAGCTACTAGAGAATCCCCAGGCACATCCGACGATTGGTATGGATGTTGGAATCCAGTACAAATAATGCATATACGTCCCAGAGGATTAAAATATGTCAGAGAATGTGCCACAAGAAGCTCACAGGTTGAAGCATATAGTGCATCCTAGATTGACTAAAATGTACAAGGATATATAGAGGCATTTCTAGTGGAGGAATATGAAGACCAACATTGCTTCTTTCATCTCTAGGTGTTTGACCTACCAGCAGATTAAGGCTAAAAATCAACGGCCAAGAGGTATTCTACAACCCATACCTATCCCCGAGTGGAAATGGGAAAACATCACCATGGATTTTGTGGTGGGTCTAACTAGGACCAAGAAAGGGAGTGATATCATCTAGGTTGTAGTTGACCATCTGACTAAATCATTCCATTTTTATTCCAACCAAGATGACAACTAAAGTTTTAGAGTTAGCAGAGCGTTACATTCATGAGATAGTCAGATGGCATGAGATTCATGTATCCATTATGTTAGATGACGATGCAAAGTTCACTTCTCACTTGTGGCAATAGGTTGAGGAGAATTTGGGGACTCAACTAAACTTCAATATTACATATCATCCACAAGCTGACAGACAATCTGAAAGGATAATTCAAGTTTTAGAAGATTAGCTGAGATGATTTGTCCTTAATTATGATGGTTCATGGAACCACTATCGTCTTCTTATCGAGTTCACCTACAACAACATCGATCATTCCAATATAGGCATGCCTCCGTATGAAGCCTTATATGGAAGGCCATATATATCTCCACTTTACTGGGATGAAGTAGGTGAAGGACGGATTCTGAAGATTGAGGAGTGACAAATTTATTATGACAATGTTATACGAATCAAGCAAAGGTTGAAAAGAGCACAAGATCGTCGGAAGTCTCATGATGATGCACATAGGAAAAATGCTCATTTGTTGGTGGGTGACCATGTGTTTATAAGGATTCAACCAATTCAAGCTATTGCAAAGAACAAAGTAAAACTTATCCCTAGATATGTGAATCCGTTTGAAATTCTAAACTATATTGGGGAATGTGCATACAGGTTGGCTCTTCCTTCACAATACAACATGATGCACAAGATCTTCCATGTGTTGAATTTGTAGTGGTATGTCAATGACCCTAGCCATGTCCTCAATCATGAGCTTATTGAATTGAAGGACGTCCTTGTATACTAGGATCTTCCAGTCAATATACTTGATGCTCACACCAAGAAGCTCAGAAATAAGAAGATCGACATGGTTAAAGTGTTGTGGAAGCACCATGATAGTGATGATGCTACCTTGGAGTTGAAGTCAGATATGGAGGAAAGATTCTTGAACTCTTCAAGGAAGTCTAAATGTTGGGGACAAAATTCCTAATGAAGGGAGGATGTGATAAAGTGATTTTCTCTAACATTGTTCAATTCCCATGATTCTATTCACCATTCAAGGACTATTCATAACCACTTACCAGTATTTAGTTATATTAAGACTAGGTATAACAAGCTATACCTCATTAGGAATACATATCAACACAATATGGTTATCATCCCTACTATTCATATGAGTGAAAAGGTAAGACTACCTTGTTAAGATTAACCTTCCATTTGTTCCATCATCTTTTAACACATATCACCTTACAACTACGCCACCCAATACCATTGGATGTTGAAAAGGTAAGGCAATTGGTTCTTTACATAAGCAAACACCATGGATAAACCACCTATGAAGTCATTGAGTTGTGCTCTAGAAAGAGTCACCATTTATCCCAAGATATCCCTTGATTAAAAACATAAAAAATTCCATTGAGAGTAGGGTAAAACCCACAAGAGTTTGTTTATTGAAAACAAGTCGTCAATAAATGAGCTTCTTAAGTTGATCTCATAAAGGAAACCATCTAAATTACTTTCTTGGGACCAACATATGACATTAGGCATCATTCTGATTTATTGGATGAAGAATGATTAGATCCTAACCATTGGGTCAAGTTCATATATATTAAAACCATCAATTGGATTATAGGTACAACCATTGCATCAAATGACCCAAGACATCATTAGTTTAAGGCTTAATTGATGCTAAAACTAAATGCTTAACTCACCATAGGTTGTGGGGACCTAATCCACCATCAACAGTAACCATTATGTCACCATAGGTTTTTAGATTAGCACGATATTCATTAATCATTATCGGATATCAAGCTAATATCACCCTTTATTAATAGCATCAATAGGGTACTTAGTTGTTGATCATTAAGTTGTTGAGTTATTGATCCTTAAGTTGTTGATCACCACCGATTCTCAAAACTGACTGATCCAAGTAATATTATATCTTAGGAGGAATGTATACATGATTACAAGTTCATCTAGAACTGAAATCAGAACAAGGAACGCCATAAAAATCAAAATCCAAGTCAAGCAAACCTTTTTAGTGCATGGATCATCATTTTAAAGTAAGAACATGAGCTAGAAAGTTTATGGTAAGCAATAAACATTGAGCAAGTTATAAAACTTGCCTCTAATGAGAATATAAAATTCTAAATAGAAGAAAACTCGAACAGGTAGGGTAGAAAATCCAAACATAAGCTCTGAACTCGTCCATCTAACACTTTTCTCCATCAAAGAAGCAAACCCTAAGCATAAGGAGCAAGAAAGGTAGGGTTTTAGAGGTTGAGAAACTTCTACCATGGAACATCAAAGTTTAGACCTGGAGGAAGGTCTAAGGAAGGATAAGAGCAAGAAAAATGGAGAAGGAAGGAAGAAAACAACTTGCCTTGGATAAAATCCCTAGAAGATGACCTTGGAAACCCTAGGCAGGGCTAGATGGAGCTCTAGAAGACCTTCTTCTCCAAAAAGAAGTTGTCTTCTACCTTAGAGCACTTAGTTCCATAGAAAAATAGAGTGGAGTCTTTGTTCCAGGTTAGAGGAAAGGGCAAGAAAGAAAAGTTTAGTACTTGGTCAAGGAAGAGGTAAATATAGCCCATGGATAAGGATGGAAGCAAGCATGAGGTGTACAAGTAGCTTCCACATGTTTCCATGGCCTTAAACTATTAAAAATATACAAGAAGCCACACAAGAAGATGACCTACCATACATGGAGACCTTCTTAGCCCTTGTTTCTTGATTTTGCAAGCAAAGAAAATAAATCATTTGCTTGATATCTCCTAAAGGTAGCTTATCCATAAAGGGGTAAACTCTAAAATACCCTTGAGAAAAACACCTCCAAACCAGGGCTCAACTAGGAGCCTCATGGCTTAAAAAGATAAAGAATGATGAGAGGACATCCAAAGAACATAATATATGTAATAAATTGCAAGAAAAACCTCCCAATTGGGTAAATTGTAGAAAAGTTCAAAATGTACATAAAATTACAGAACTTGCACAAACATTGTTCAAATTGGATGAAACTTTCTTGCACAAGCATTGTTCAAATTGGATCAAACTTGAAACATAAGCTTTTATTATGATTCCAAATTCATCATAAGGTTAGATTATAGTTCTAAGAATTCAATCATGGTAATTAAACATGTTCAACCATTTAAGCAAGGTAAGGGGTCTCACAACCATAAACCCCTAACAAGGATTTTCCCCCCGAAATCCAAGGTGGACAAAGATGGATACTTCTCAACAACTTCATCCCCAATCTTCTGCATGGTAACTTTCATCTCATGATTATGTCACATTATTGTCATAGAAGTCATATTCTTCTCCCTTAACATCTGCATGTGTTACCTTGGTTCAACATAGGAACTTTTGTACCACTTGTACATGTCTGGTAGTAGCTTTCAACTTTGGGACTCGACTATCTTCCTAAATTGTTTTATTTGTTGTGTCACACATCACTCAGAAGCCATACTCATTGGTTCTCATCAAACATAGAACATCATGTATATTTTATCATATGTCACTTTGCATGGTTTAATCTCTATGCTTCTTTAATGGTTGTTGTAATTAACAACTCAATCAACCAGGTAGGCATCCCCTAATTTTCAAGAACTATGAGGAATATGTTTATAGAGGATTCATCAATCATCTCATGGTGGATTGGTCATATGTTTGGTCGAAGAGTCATACATTTGTCTATAACTGTTAACAAATAAAACTTCCTAGTTGTCATTGTTAGGGGTAGAGCAATGACATTGTCTTCGTCTTATCAGGAATCTGATTGCATACTTAACATATGTATCATAACTCCAACAGGATACTTTAGTCAACCCCCAACTCATTCTTGCTAGACTTTGTCACACATAAGTACAATTACTTCAACATTCTTAAGGTTTAGCAAAGATGTGGACCATGTTACTGACCATCTCTGAAATACCTTGAGATGTCACCATTCAAAGCTTGCTACAACTTGTAAGACATTACCTAAACACTATGTTCCTCATATTAATAAATTCTATTGGTACATTGGTTAGTCTAAAGGACACAAGCCTAAAGCACCACGGTCCTATAACTTATGTCATCCATTCTAACTCTTATGTTTAAAGGTTATTTTATCTTAAAGGAATGTGGTAGCACATGTATACTGATAAACAAACCATGTATCCATGATAGTGGACTTGCCCAACTATCATTGAACCGTACAAAACATTATAGAATCACTTTTGTTTTTCCTTCCAAAGAACATTTAGAGGGTCATCATAAACTCTCACTCTCTAAGGGAGTAGAATACTTGGAATGTTCATATAATAAACATCTCCAACTTTCACATACTTCCCATACTGTTGATACATCGTGGGTACTAGGATTCATTACCTTGGTATCCACCGCATGTTCTATAAGGAGCTCACATCCTTATCTCATCTACTATTACCAACATAATAAATAGCAAGACATATAAGAGGAATCTTCCTAATTATTGGAAGGCTTAAAAGCAAACTCACCATAAAATTTCTGATCTTGGAACCATGGTCCAAGAAACCTTATGATATAATAAGCCATCCACCCTCATGTTTATAATGAATCCACACATACCAAATGGCAATGATCCACTTAAAAGTTGTGAATTATAAAGGGAAGACACAAAGGGAAACACACTTCCCACATCATAGCAACATTGTTTAAGGGTCACTAGCAAAAAGGTAACCAATTTTATTTTCATTATGTAGGTTATAGCTTCTTACGTATCATTTAACCTTTTTCATTTCCGGTTCCTTTCCATTAGCATAGGAATCATCATGATTAACATATCTCTTAGTCCTTCTTTGATGACCATTTATCACACTTGGGCATGTTCTCTTATTTTATTATGTTTTTCAACAACTTATCAACATGTAAATCATCATATTCCACATTTTCTTCATTATATAGGGATCATCTCCCTTAATTTATTTCAAATGTCATGCTTATTTTACATAAAACTTTCTTACACACATAGGTTGGTCTGCAATTATCTCAGGTTCCCCCTTAATCCTTTGTGATTGTTCCCATTCATCTTCTCATTTTGCACTTATTATAGGATCTCTTTCCATTTTATGTTTATTTGATACCTTGATTCACTTCATAAGCACAATCTTATTAGTCTTTTACTTTATTATCTTCTTGAATCACATCTTCAAGAACTACTCATTTTCTTATTTGTATTCAGATTTAGATATTATGGTGTTGTATCTTTCTCTTCTAGTTACCAAATATTCAAGTTTTGATAAATAATGATGTAATTCTCATTTTCTCTTAAGGTAATATTGAGTTATCTGCACCATGATTTCTGATTCATTATGATCTTTAGATTGTCTCAAAATGACTACTTGATCAGAGTAATTAAAAAGATAACACTCTAAGAGTTCCATACTTACCTTTTCTTCAATAATTGAATACCTGGCCAGGGCATCCAAGTGTTGAGATTAGGTAGTATGCACTATATTCTCATGTCATGTTACTTACTTTAACATCATCCTAGTCCTAAGTCCTAGTATCCTTATAGACTCAATGAACCTAAAACTCTGATACCAACTTGTAAGAACTCATTATACTAATGGGATTACTCAAAACATAAAACACAATCGATCACTAATTAATCACATACCCAATAATATGGGTAAATTAAAACTGATTTCAATATCAACACCCGCTCAGAAACGTTTGCGTAAGAGCCCAACCTCTTTCATGCATCCATACTATGCTAAGAATTCAATACAAATTGTTCTATCGCCTTGGCCACAACATACATACATAGGAAAACAATATTTTTATATGCCACACAAACAGGCATTAACATGCTAACAAAAGTCTGATTTGTTTGATACACAATATACAAACTTTTCTTGCCTGAACCTGAGAGTACATGGATGACTCTAGGACACACTAGACATATAATCAACTTTCTCAATGATTCATTACTGTAGTTCCTCTTTACTTCCACGGTTTTGTTGTCCTCACTACCGATTACCTAAAAAGATGTGGCAAACCACAAGGGTGAGACCCATGTCCCTGTAAGGGATATAACCTCCAACAACGCTTATTGATTTCAACATTTTAAATAGTAGATAACTGAGCAGGTGGAGTATATAATAATCAATTGAACAGATTGAACAATTTAGGTATGCTCAACAGATTAAGCAAATAATCTTAGCAACAAGCATTATTATCAATGTATATATAGGTAACAAATAAATCCATTTATCTATATATAGTTATCACTCAAATTTCATCAATTTGCATCTAATAACAGTCATCATCATTAATCTAACTGTCATCATATTCCTTGCTAGCAACACAAGCAATCTAGTAGCATAAGCATCCCTGACATCATAAATATGTCTAGTAACATAACATGGCTATCAATATTGGCATCTCAAATAAAGGGAACATATCTATAGCATAAGAAGGACTAACTTCATAGCACAATTAATTGTATATGAATGATTAGCAGTTTAAGCATTTCTAATTACATAGGCATCTCTAGCAATATTAAACATAGCTAGCAGCATCATCTAAACCATCAATGTCAGTATATTTGACAACATAAGAAATGTTTACAACATGAGCATAACTACAACATAAGCATATCTATTATCTCTTATTGTACTATACATGATCTCAATGAAAAGTAAGCAAACAAGGGTTATCATCCAATATGAAGACTTGTGTATAACCTTAAACAGATATGCTACATGGCTATCTTACATCTTTTATTATGCGCTGGGTAATTCGAATCGTACCATCCAAAGTCCAACTGACCCCTGCGAAGGGCTATTCGATTTAGTACAAGATCTAGGAGTGTCGGTATCCTAAGATCTCTCCTCTACTAGTCTAGTACTAGCAAAAAAGGTAGTGACATATCAATCAAGCTACCACTACAGTGACATATAGTCAAGATGCAAACAAGTAGTCCACTCTTGGTATAGGTCACGACACTAGACTCTAGGATATGCAAGAAAAACCCTGCCACTGAGGAACAACCGTAGTTGTACTCTAATCACATCCCACAAATACTAAGACACAACCACAACCATTCTCAAAAAGGGGGCTACACATGACCTTAGTCATCCACCCTAACAATTGTGATCAGGGTGACAAGCACCCCTCTTATTCAACAATATGTGCTCCAAGTTTCCCTTAGTAATACTCATTTTTCCATCCAATAAGTTCTGACACAAAGGATGGTTCAACGGCACAGGGCACTACATGATTAAGGTTACACTTGATTAATTACTTCCAATTGGATAAACTAAGGCTTCATCATACAAATGGACATACATGCCATAATTCATTTCTAGAAAGACTATATGTATTGCAACTTCTGAAGATATAAAATGTTTGAGGTATATTATTCATCATCTAATCATCACATGATGCTATTAACTTGCCATTCATGACACTGCACTTGTCATCATACAATAATAGGATATAAATCCTTTTCACAATATCACAGGGTGTCAACCCTTATCAACACAAGAGGATTACACCTCATTTAGGGATCAACCATGCCCAAAGGTCATTAAGACCATCATACTATTCCATGCAATATCATCATTATCTTTCTGTGCCTTATAAAAAGGCTAAAGAACATCACTTACATATAATACACCAGACAACACAACATTGCATTAATGAGATGGGGGTAATCATAAACAATAATAGTATGGATATATAAACATTAAGTACATTCCTTTATTACATCACCATGTAAGGAATCTAGATATGATTAACCCTCATCATAAACATTTTGCACAGGTTTGGCATAAGAAATTATCAACCATGTGGCTATGATAACCACCAATTAACACATTAAGGTTATGATCATATTAACAAGATTATTCTACAATCATGCCATCATATAAGAAGGTTAAACATGAATACTCGTATTTATCCATTTGCATTAGAGTTAGGTTCAATAAGAAAAATTATATTAATATTACTAATCAACACTCATACCAAAACCTTAACTCATGGAATACCCATTGGATCATGGATGCATAAGGTGAAGCAACACCATCACAATCCATACCATTCCCAAGTATGGATCCACACATAACTCAAGGTGTAACTATCAGGTCATAGCATACTAGGGTTCAACCACAAAATAGAGGACTTCATTATTCTATTTACCACTCAAGGACTATTCACAACCATATACCAACATTTGGTTATATAAAAACAAGGTATAAAAAGATATACCTTATTAGGGTTAAATATCAACACATTATGGTTATCATCCCTTCTATTCATGAGAGTGAAAAGGTAATACTACCTTATCAAGGGTAACCGTCCATTTGTTTTGTCATCTTTCAATCCATATCACCATACCAATACGTCACTCAGAACCATTGGATGTTGAAAAGGTAACACCATTGGTTGTTTACATAGGTAAACTCCTTGGATAAACCACCTATGAAGTCATTGAGTTGTGCTCTAGAAAGAGTTCCATTGAGAGTAGGGTAAAATCCACAAGTGATTGTTTATTTAAAACAAGTCATCAATAAATGAGCTTCTTAAGTTGATCTCATAAAGGAAATCATCTAAATCACTTTCTTAGGACCAACATATTACATTATGCATCATTTCAATTTATTGTATTAAGAATCATTAGATCTTAACCATTGGGTCATGTTCAAATATATTAAAACCATCAATTGGAGTATAGGTACAACCATTGCATCAAATGACCCTTTTTAGTGCATGGATCATCATTTTAAAGAAAGAACATGAGCTAGAAAGCTTATGGTAAGCAATAAATGTTGAGCAAGTTATAAAAATTTCCTATAATGAGAATATAAAATCCCAAACAAAATAAAACTCGAGCAGGTAAGGTAGAAAATCCAAGCATTAGCTCTGAACTCATCCATCTAACAACTTTCTCCATCAAAGAAGCAAACCCTAAGCATAAGGAGCAAGAAGGGTAGGGTTTTAGAGCTTTAGAACAACTTATACCATGGAAAAGCAAAGTTACAACCTGGAGGAAGGTATAAAGAAGTAGAAGAGCAAGAAAATTGGAGAACTAAGGAAGAAAACAACTTGCCTTGGTCAAAATCCCTAGAAGATGACCTTGGAAACCCTAGGTAGGGCTAGATGGAGCTCTATGAGACCTTCTTCTCCAAAAAGAAGTTGTATTCTACCATAGAGAACTTGGTTCCATAGAAAAATAGAGTGGAGTCATTGCTCCAGGTTAGAGGAAAGAGAAAGCAAGCAAAGTTTCATACTTGGGCAAGGAAGAGGTAAATATAGTCCATGGATAAGGATGGAAGCAAGCATGAGGTGTACGAGTAGCTTCCCCATGTGTCCATGGAATTAAACTATTAAGGATATACAAGCAGCCACACAAGAAGATGACCCACCGTCTATGGAGACCTTATTAGCCCTCGTTTCTTGATTTTGCAAGCAAAGAAAATAAACCATTTGCTTGATATTTCCTAAAGGTAGCTCATCCATAAAGGGATAAACCCTAAAATACCCTTGAGGAAAACACCTTCAAACAAGGCTCAACTAGGCACCCCATTACTGAAAAAGCTCATGAATGATGTGAGAACATCCAAAGAACACAATGCAAGTGATAAATTGCAAGAAAAACCTCCCAATTAGGTAAATTGTAGAAAAATCCAAAATGTACATAAAATTGCATAACTTGCACAAACATTGTTCAACTTGGACCAAACTTGAAGTTTAAGCGTGACTTATGATCCAAATCATATCACAAGGTTATATTATAGTTCTAAGAATTCAATCATGGTAATTAAGCATGTTCAACCATTTAAGGAAGGTTAGGGTTCTCACAATAATAGAATACTCCAAGGGCGAGTAAGGTTTTCATCTACATTTTCCTTAAAGTTGACACACTGAAAACATGATTTAGTAAATGCAAGTGCATGTGTAGTGCAATAAGAGACCAAAAGAGGTCAGAGTTGTGAATTTAAGGGAATTGGGACTACTAGAGACTACTACTAACTCGGAACAGTTAGCTAGACCTAGTAAACAACTTGATTCAATGGTTTATGACTAAAAACAATAATTTAAATGGAAAAAAGTAATGTGAATAGTAGATCATTTGGATGGATTCTTTAGGACACTTATTACACCATGATATCAACCTATGCATGCATTCTACTAGATCAACACAACTTATTTTGTCTTATGTAGATTAAGAATATGTAGCTTGTGCTACTCGCTTTCGTAGTATAGCACAATTCTTAGAGTAGTTACGAAGCCTCATTTGAAACATAAATATAATACACCGAAACTATAAGATTTATCTCTAGATTATTACTCCATAGTAATTAGTTAGCTTTGACAACACATTTATTGACTGTCCTGAGAACAAATTTTATAATTCTTAAACATGATTTCACAATAGCTAATCGTCCACTACAAACTTATAGTGATCAAGCATAAATCAGACATTTGATCTTTTTTACTATCAAAATATGAAGCAATCAATACATTTTATTGAATCAAAATATGATGTATAGTTTTAACATTAATATCCGGGGTCCTACATAATGGGGGTTAATCTCTCATTCTCAACAATGAATCAAAAGAAGGATGAAGGAGAAAAATCCTTAGAAACCTCCTAAAATGTTGCTATTATATCTTAGTCTCCTACTATGGCTTCAATTCCTTCAAGGATGGCATGATGCAATGACCTCTAGATGATATGCCTCTACTTTGAGATGGGATATTAGATGCAATTGAGTTAGATGCCCCTTTGTGGCAATATATTGGGAAAATTAGGGAAGCACTTGGTCCTGGATCATCAGATGTGCCTTGTTTTGATAATTACCGTCAGAAAATGTTTGGTGATACCATCTTGAGTTGGTCCAATGACTTTTTCACTTTTGTTGTTCATTTAGGGTTTCAAATCTAAGAGTCATAGACTTTGATCGGTGGTATTGAGATTCTTTTTGGCATTTCCTATTCTTTCATCTCAATGTTAATTTTCATATTGATGGGTTCCCTCCTTTGAATTTGGGTGCCACAACACAAGTCGGTGGTAATGAATTTCTTCTAGTTTTTCTTAGTCAAGTATGCAATAAAGAAACAAAATATTACGCGAATGACAAAATAATAAAAAAATCTAGCCAACATTTATTTAAAATGTATAATATTGATTCACATAGAAAAAGTTTATAAAACATGAACATGAGAGAAATCATTGTAAAATTTACCTAAATATTACCCTAAATTTGGTAGAGAAATCATGTGCTTCAGGATCCCCTAAGATTGAATATTGTTCTCCCTCAAGCTACACTACTTTGGATTTGGTTGAAAAATTCAAAAGAGAGACACATATTCTATTGATAGAACGAACCCAAAATGGCCCTTTTCAACTACATAACAAACAACTACTATTCAAGCAACCAATCACTAAAAATAAAATGTCAAAATCAGACTTCGTAACACATAAGTAATAGGCGAGAGACAAGCAGGGAACACTGATCATGATAGAGAAGTGAACAATAATAATAGGCGGGATGAGTGGCAGTAGCAACAGATCAAGAGGAATCACAAAAAATTAGATAACAAACAATTTGAGTTCAGGGACAAGCCACTGGATTCCTCCCCCTCCCCCCCCAACCGCTAATAGGTATGATTACCTCACCTTTGAAGAAGAACCTGAAGACAGGGAAGATGACACAGCTCGGGAACACGTCAGTGCACAATCTGGAAAAAGTAAGGATAAACCACCAAAATTATTGAAACTGAAGAAGAAACCTGACACATGGAACAATAAAAGTGCTAAATAGAAGGAAGATACAAATGAAAATCTGGGGCTCACCATGCAGGAAAACAATGACAACAATGTTAACAAGGGTGTCTCTTGCCACATCTGTTAAACCAGACATCGACGAGGTTATTCAGGGGATGGATCAGGATGGAGAGGCCCAAGTAATAAACATCGATGATGAAGAAACGACTACGGTAGCTACTGAGGGGGAGAAAGTATGTGAGAAGGCAAGGATGGATGTGAACAAGGGAGGTGAGGCAATAAACAATACAGAACTATTGACTCAGATGGAAGAAGACCCAAAATACGAGGGAGCCAAAAATGAAAGGAGCCCAGACACTACTGAGATCTCAGCAAATAATGTTAATAATCCACCTATCCCTCCAGGCAGAAAAATCAAAGCCAATGGTACAAAAATGAAAAAAACAAGAGCAATGCCACCCTACAAACAAAGATAGAAGAACCCCAGGCTGAATATCCCGACTAAGGATGGGACGGCTGAGGCAAAGAAGAATGTTGTGGCTAAAGGCATGACGGTCGAGACAGTAGCATAGAGCGGTTGAGGATCTCACCATCAGTTCCTTTGTTCAGATGATGATAAACCTACTGTGATGGAACATTAGAGGAATAGGAAGTGACGATCGTCATCGGGTGCTTACTGACATGATAGTTTCACATAAACTAAAGATTACAACAATTTTGGAGCCACGGATTAGTGGCAATGCAGCAACAAGGATTATCTCTCAGCTTGGATTCCCTTACTCTTATCGTGTGGAAGCTAGGGGATATGCATGGGGGATTTGGGTTTGTTGGGATGATAATGCCTGCAAGGTAGGCATAATATGTAGCCACCGACAATTCATAACTTGCATGGTGAATAATGAATGTGTGGTCACATTTATTTATGCAAGCCCCCAAATCAGAACAAGGAAACTTATCTGGAAGCACTTGGTTAGGATGGGAGCTATGTTTGAGGGTCCTTGGATCGCGTTGGGAGACTTCAATCCAACTATGAACCCCCGTGAGAAAATTGGCAGTGACTGTTTTAACTTCACTGAAGTTGCACTGTTCCAAGACGCTTTGTTGGAAACTGATCTCACGGACCTAGGCTTCTCAAGTATGAGGTTTACTTATCATCACGGTTTGTTGCAGGAACACTTGGACATGGCGACTGCAAATAGAAAATTCCTCTACGAATATTCCAACATAGTCGTTGAACACCTTCCAAGATTGGGATCTGATCATTGCCCTTTATTGGTGAAATTCCCTCCAGCTCAAAGGTGCCCAACTAGATTTTTTACCAGAGCTTCGTGGCAAGATGATACAGAATTCAGCATAATTCTTGACTCAGCCTGGAACCAAAATCTAGACTTCAATGAAGCCCTAGCGGTATCCAAGAAAAGCATAAGTAGACGGGACAAAGAATAGAGGAAAGAGAAGAGAAAACATAAGGTTTGCCTAATCAACAATATCAACAGACTACAATCAGAACTAGCGGAGCAATACAATGAGATATCGGATGGCTTATGCCTAGACATGCAAACGGAGCTGGAGAACATTCTTAGAACTGAAGAGAACGATCTCAAACACCAGAGTCACATCACGTGGCTCAGAGACAGAGACAACAACATGAGGTTTTATTACAATATAGTAAATCAAAGGAGAAGGAAGAATCAGATTATCAAACTAAAAAACTCCAATAATGAGTGGATCACAGATGAAGGGGAACTCATGGATCTAGTGGTTAAACACTTCGAACAAATACTTTCTGCACCCCCTGATAATGACTCCAGTCTACTGGGTGACATCCCGGGGGTGTTTGCACCCTTGATCGAACTCCAGCAACAAGAGTTAGGGTCCTGCCCTTCTAATGAGGAAATATGGGACGTGGTGAAATCGTTGAATCCGGTTAAAGCACCAGGACCAGATGGTGTTTACGCCACCTTCATACAACAAAACTGGAAATCAGTGGGCCCTAGCCTGATCCGAACTGTCAAGAGTGCCACTACAAGAGGTATAATCCCTCCAACACTTTGCAACTCCACAAAATGGTGCTTATACCCAAGGTCCCCACACCAGAGAGATGTGAGAACTTGCGGCCCATATCACTAAATAATGACGCCCTAAAGATTATATCCAAATTGGTTGTCGAACGGCTGTAGCCTTTTATACCCAATTGGATATCAAAGGCTCAAAGCAGTTTTGTGCCTGGCTGAAGGATGACAGACAATATAACACTAGTACAAGAACTTATCCACACAATGAAGAAGAAGAAAGGAGCACGTACCATGGCGATCAAAGTAGATCTAACCAAGGCGTACGACCATAAGTCCTGGCTTCATCCACGACACCCTGAACCATATCCAGCTGCCAAAAAATCTAATTGAATATATCATGTCATTGATGATGTGCGGTGATACTAGAATCGTTTGGAATGGCAAACTATCTAGAACCTTTCAAGCAAGCAGAGGTCTCAGGCAGGGTGACCCACTGTCACTCTACTTTTTGTTCTGTGCCTCCAGAGCAGTGGCGAAGCCATTAATTTTTTATGGGGGCACCGTATAAATATAAATCTAGAACATATGTCGATTATCTATTGGCAGTTTCAACGAAACAAAGAGTTATATCTATTGGCAATTTGAGAGGAACAAGTAGTTAGAGGGAAACAGGGAGTCTTCGTTGGGACTTGGGAGTAGACGTACGTGGGAAGCCGAATGGACGCAGAGACAGTTGAGATCACGCATACGAGAACGTTTCCTGCAGATGCGGGACGGGTAGGACACTCATATTGGAGTTTCTCTGGCGGTCGCTAAAATCGAAAATTTTACATGCAGATTCCTTTTTTTTTTAACTTGGCAACGGGTAGGGCATGTGCCCTGCCGTGCCCACATGTGGCTACGCCACTGCTCCAGAGGCTGAGTCAGTTAATTGAACAGAGTGTTTCACAAGGTGATTGGAAGCCTCTGCGTATGGGGATGAGGGATCCCAAAATTTCCCACGTCTGTTTCGTAGACAACTTAATACTCTTCGCCCATGCAAATGCCAAACAAATGGATACGATTATCGGAATCTTCAGGAAATTTGAAGAGGTTTCTGGACAGTCAGTATCCAAATAAAAAATAAGGATGTATTTCTTGAGAAGTGTCGACAGATCGCTGAGGAGAAGACTCAAACAACTGAGTGGATACCAAACAACTGATTATCTAGGAAAGTATACTTGGGCATACCCATCATCCATAAGCGCGTGGACAGAAACACGTATAGTGAAGTAGTAGACAAGATAAACAGTAAAGTAACGTCCTGGTCAACAAGGAACCTCTCACAGGCAGGGTCGCATCTGCCTGGAAAAGGCCACACTGTGAGTTATACCCACATATTTGATGCTGACATCAAGGCTACCGCTACAGCTATATGATAAAATAGACATCACCATTAGACGTTTCATCTGGGGAAGCAACCACACGGCTCATCTGACAGCCTTTGTAGAATGGGATAAGGCGAGCTGCAACAAAAAAGAAGGTGGATTAGGGTTAAAGAGGATGAGATAGTGGAACCAGTATTTTCTTTACAAGCATACCTGGAACATCACCGTCAACCGCGACTTGTTGTGGTGCACCGGAACAAAGAACAGGTATGATGGAACATCCTCCAGAAAACTACACAACTTATTTAGAATTGGAAGGGTGGCTATGGAAGGAAAGAAGTTCATACAGGAAAACAGTTACAAAATTCCTATGAATGGGCGGAACACAAGTGTGTGTGTGTGTGGGGGGGGGGGGGGGAGGTGGCCTGATTCTACAACAACTAGCAAAAAAACCAGTGACAGAGGATATTTCAGACCTGCGGGTCAGCAGTATGGTTAACCTAAATGGGGGGTGGGATGACAGCTTCATCCGAGAATGGCCCCTAACACATGTTGCTGATAAAATCCTAGCACTCAAACCTCCCTTAGACAGTGACAGATAGGATGTTAGAGCACACCAAAAATGGCTCGTACTCAACCAAATCGGTGTACTACAAACTTAGAGAAGGTAAAAGGGTCCCAACCTCAGGCAGATGGATCGACGGAGATTTGGCAAGCCAATAGATCTTCTCAGATCAAGACGTTCACCTGGCTCCTGATGCATGAAGCCATTTTAACTAGTATGAGGAGGGTTCAAAGGCACATGTCTACAAGAAACTTATGTCTGAGATGTAGAACTGAAGCAAAGACAACCTTGCATGTTGTTCAGGATTGCCAGTCAGCAAAGGACATCTGGAAAGAGCTACTCCAAGTCAGGGACTTCTCCCAATTCTTCAGTGAGATGAACGTCAAATAGTGGCTTTACTCCCAGCTGTAGATGGACAAGGAAACGGCTGTAACCTGTCTAATAGTAAGCTAGCACATATGGAATTCGTGGAACAGACATATATTCTGTAACAAGAAGATCAACACTAGGCAGCAGGTAAACTACATACGAAAAGAAACTCGTGATCAGTTGTCTAGTTTCAGGAGGGAAGACCTTGCCGACCGACTTCCAAAGAACATCAAATGGGTCGCACCCGAGGTTGGGACCATTAAATTTAACTACGGCACTTCCTTTAAACTTCAAAATAGGTGTTGCGCAGTGGCTATAAGAGATGCAATAAGTAAATGGATGGGAGGGGTGAGCTCAAGTACGATCACAGAAGATGTGCTTGAAGCCGAGCTTAATGCTATCAGATTAGCTATGGAAATGGCGAGTCAAAACAACATATACATAGTAGTTTTGGAAACAGATTCCAAGGTTGTCGTGAACACGATACAAGCACCGTTGAAAGAGAATCCTCGATACGTGAAGGTTCTCCACAAGTTACAATGCATGAAGAGAAGACAATGGAAGGTAGTATTTTGCAACAGAGCTGGCAATATAGTGGCCGACGGCCTAGCCAAGCTCCACCAAAAAATCATGGGGGGTACCAAGCAACCTCCCGCCTATTGAGATCCAAGATCTCTTATCTAGGGACATGTGTAATGGTAGTAGTATTACCATATTTCAATATTTCAACAGTTTGATTAGTGATTGTAGTTTAAATATGGATTTGCTGGCAAGGGGAAGACGGGATGAATAATATGGCCTCCCGACTTACCCAAAAAAAAAAGATAAGAGAAGTCATGGAAATTCTATGTTACACTGAGTGCAACACAAATTCTCCTTAACTACACTGACCTATTCAAATTTTCATCTATTATGGATACAATTCAAAGAAGTGAACAAATGTTTTGTCTCCTATTGCGTACAATAGTGGGTGGATGGAACAGATGGTTATGAAATAAAACCACTCAAAATCCAAGTCATTTAAGAAAGTGAACAAAATGATGTCACTGTATGAAGGATGCAATGAAATCAAATGTTTCCTACTACTACTTTTTTGGTGGAGTGATACATGTGTGGATACGTCATCCTAATGATGAGTGGATACATAAGGTGATTTAATATATAGTTCCACAATCTTATTTCGTATACAAGAGACATATGATTCTTTTCTTGTTTATTATTTTCCACCATTGCCTTTTTCTTCTCTCTTTCTTTTGTTTTTCTTTTGCATGCCCCCCCCCTTTATTATCTATTACGAAATTCATGTATAATGTAAGGCATTTCACAACTTGGAGGAGTAAGGATACATTCACTTTGTTGATGTTTATATGATCAAAAGATGTGGAAGACATATGTTACACCCTAATTAATGAGAAATTAAGAATACTACTACATGGAAATTGTTTACTTAAAGTAACTTATATGAATGAACTATTAATGACACTATATTTTGTATTTTCAGTTCAAGGATAAACATGGTTTCTTATCATGATGGGATGCAATCAAAGATACAAATTGGGTTTCATCGTGTATGAAGTCTATGGTGGTGAATGAATGAAATGAGGGTGGATGAGATCATGTGACTAAGTGACACATTATTCCTAATTGTGATACATAACTCTTCTATTAACTCTATGTGTCAGGGTGATCTAACATATTATTTTTAGATTATAGTAAAAGGTCACACTAATGCTTGGTGAGATCAGACTCCAACATCCTCATTGTTTAAAAAGTCAAGGTTAGAATTAGAGGTCAAGTTCACAACATATGTATCTAAATTTACTAATTATCTAACCTCCTCATATAGTGTAACTTATAAATCCAAAGAGAATGATACTTAGATTGATTCATGTGAGCATTTTTCCAAAAATACTTTGACACTATATAGACATGGATACATGCAAATTTAATGAAAATTTTAAAAAGAAAGAAAACTAGATATGTCATAAAAGTAAACTAAAATGCAAATAAAGAAAATAAAAAAAATTGAAAAGTAACATAGATAGATTCAAAGTATTATTAAAGCAAGATAAATCTCATTCCATACCCCTCCAATCTTGAAATACACAATGTCATCGTTATCAAAACAACATCATAGATGGAATGGGTGAACTAGATGCTTGGACTCCAAAGGGATGTTGTTGCTTGTAAACTTGGCACTCCTTTGTTGTTCTTCCATTTTTATAACACAATTCATCCCTTTCCTTGGTGTTCCTACTCGTGTTAGTGACATTGAATTTTGTTGTAGGTGTTGCTACAAGGGTTTCGTAAAATCAAACAATTATTAGCTCGTCAATAAAAAATCAAGCGCCCCCTGAATCTATGTCAAATCCACCAAATTGGGGTATCTAGTACTAACATTTCCCTATTCATGCACACCAAACACACTGATCAACAATCTTCAATTAGCATTACAATTATCGAACAACTAAAAATGTAAAAATGCACGGGTAAAACTACTGAAAAAATGTGTGGGTTCCCTCACCAAAGCATCGTTGTCTTATGTCCTAGGCTCGACAAGAGTTAGAACTCTATCCTATGTTGCCACAAATGGGTGGTGGATCATGGTTTCGAAAACTAGAATTCCACCCTCTCATTCTAAATCCCAAGAGTCAAGTATATGTGACATACAAATAGTCACATTTGTTGCGGCTTGAAAATGGTCATCTTAGAAGTAATTTTGATCCCTTCTTTTCTGGCATATCCATCACCATAAAGTCAAATAGTCAAATGAGTTTATCTACCTTGACCAGTGCATCTTCATAGATCCCAAGAGGTCTAACAATATTCTCATCTAGAAGTTGTCATGTCATACTGGTCTTTACAGGTTCCTCAATACAAGCCTTTTAAATGTGGCAAGAGGCATCAGGGTTGATGCTTGCTCCAGAGTCACAAACTTCTCCAAAATTTTATGCTTCCAATAGTGCATGTGATGTTGAAATATTGATCCTTCTTCTAGATGAGAATTTTTCTATAGATTAGTGCACTAACAACGTCATTAAAAATGAATTGTTTTGAATCCTTGGTGTTCCTCTTCTTGTTGATGATATGCTTCTAGTACTTTCCATAAAATGAAATATTCTAAGAAACCTCCACCAATGGAAGAATGTGGAGTTTTCTAAAACAATCAAGAAGTTCTTGAATCTCTTCTTTGTTCTTTTGCCTTAGGTTGTCTATTGTGTGTGTCTCGACTGTGCAAATATTGGCTGGAGGGAATGAGACTAAACTCCTATGTAGAGTGATATACAATTTTTTTGTGACTTGCTCGCCTATGCTTGAATTGTTATCATATTGCATTATGAATTGATTGTGCCTTCTGAAACATGGATCCCTCCCTATTAACTTTAATTGTGCTACCACAAAGTAGATCTTTCACCTATGCTTTTTGGGGGTATCCACTCTTGAGCTTTGGAGGAAACCTTGGAGGTGAGTTAATTAAGAGTAAAATATTTAACCCTAGGGTCCTTCCCCCCTAAAATCGAATCAACACCACCCTTTACAATAGAATATTTTTGTGCTGGATTTTCGTGTAGATGTTGTTTCTCTATTATAGGTGCCTTCATGTTAATTGTGATTGTTCCATTGTGGAGTAGAACCTCCACCTTCTCTTGCTACATGGTCACCTCCTCTAGAATTGGGGGAGTAGATATGGTGGTGATGCAATCTTTCATAGCAACCCCTTATAAAAGTAGTGTTGTTGGAATTTTGTGCAGCTCCTCCAAGTTGTTACATTCACTGAAGTGCTCACATGTGCACAATTCTTAATTTCTTGAATTCCCCTGAGTCTTCCATTCAATTTTTTGGAAAAGGGATTTGTGACGAGAAGTGTTGCTTGTGTCGCAGGTTGTTTGGATCTGGATTCTCTTTGATAGCATAAGAAATAGACTGATGATGAATACACACTTTTATTTTTGTCCGAGAACGAGAAGGGGAATGGACAGATCTGAGTCTATTTGTGGCACATCCCTTCTCACTATAGAAATGAATACTTTTTTCCTACTAGTGCTGGTGTATAAATTCTTTGTTTCCAAAGAAAACATGTTGTCTTGTCCTTTTCAACTCTAAGGTATTTGTAGCCACATTTTATATCTAAGTCCCTATTGTTCATATTTGATTTCCCAATATTTTTTATCTCCTCTCAGATGGATCAAATTATGAATTTATATTAGAAATGAATTTTCCAAGAATGTCTCCCTGACTTTCATATTTATTTGGACTTTCTCATGCTAGTTCTGTTGATAATTGTGTTGCTTGTACACTTGAGGCTTTTGCACATGTGACGGGTCCTAATAAAAAAAATTTGGACCCCCCAAGACAAATATAAATATCCTATCCATTGTTTATCATCATGGCTATAATCAATATGTTTCCCTAAATATCTACAATCTTCATAAACTAGAGATCTATTTAGGTTCAAGGTACCTAACTACATTGTCAAGGCCTTCATTTGTGACATCATCACACATATGTTCACTCATTTATCATGCCTCAAAGATGCTCAAGTACCTACACACAGTAGATAGTTATGAAGATCAAAGATAATGAATTTATGACAAGTAAGCCAATGAGAATAAAATTCTAATAAAAACATG
This sequence comes from Alisma plantago-aquatica, assembly GCA_963693085.1. NCBI lineage: Eukaryota > Viridiplantae > Streptophyta > Magnoliopsida > Alismatales > Alismataceae > Alisma > Alisma plantago-aquatica. The sequence continues at coordinate 879,744,473 of OY856412.1, forward strand.
TAACAATAGATTTTCAAAAGGATATTCAATAGTTTTGAAAAAAAGATTTAGTAAGGAAATTTTGAATAAAATATCTAGATACAAAATATTCAAAAGAGAACAGAAATAAATGTCCTAGAGTGGATGGTTTCAACATTCATAGTGCTAGATGTCACAGAACCATTCTTACCCTAATCCCAATCCACTGTTCGGATCGACAGTGTTAAAGGGATTAGAGAACCCGTCCCTGAGTGGTGCAAAGATTGCACACACATAATATGCAAAAAGGAAATAACATTCTTTTTGTTCAAAATGAACCAAAGGTTTATTACATAAGGGCTCGAAGGCAACTTGGAAATAAAGAAATAGCTGATGAGAAATCTAACAAACTAAAAAGTACATCCCATTTACATTATCTCCCTTGTAAAGTCCATAATGATGTAGTAGTCTTTATTTGTAGCAGATAAAATGAAGAAAAAATTGATTTGGCAGGTGCATAAACTTCAGTTCTTTGCATGGCCTAAAATCAAGAAAATCAAAACATAATCAATGCAATTTCATGGTATGCTATTACAAGTAAATAGTTTTATATCAAAGTAGTATACTTGGCATGACTTATATTCAAATAATTAGCAAGCAATTTCAAAATGTCATTTATTTGACATGATTTTATTACAAGTTTCCCATTATGCTGATATCGAGAAGCATGCTTATATCTATGTGGCTCCATCACCCAAACAAGATGAAGGAGGTCACCAAGCTCTATCTCTCCATATGAGTTTGGAGATCAACAACATGTAAAAGTTCCACTCTCCAAATGAGGAGGTCTTTTGTACACGATATCAACAATCAGTATTATTAACAGTCATGATGGCCATTATTACTTATGTTTTAGATTTTTTGCAAACTATAAACAGAAAATCTGAATACCACTCAATAGGGAACAAGGCAACTGAAACAAATATATAGCCAAGTATACATTTCGAGTAGGTCCATAAAAGTATCATAAATACCACTAGTTTGTTAAAGGACGAGGTATAATAGTGTACCTTTTTGGTTGATTTTCAGAGTGAATGATTCTAAAAAATAATTAGTCAACCCCTCGAGTAAGATCCTAGATCAACAAGATTTGGATCAAGGGTCAAGATCATGATATTTTAAAGGTCATGTTTCGTTATACATGATTAGGGTTATTCATTCCTATTAAACAAGGAGGTTTGTCCATTCATTTATGATCAACAATATTTTGAAATGTCCAACATTTATTCAAGTGTCAAGTATATTTCAAGTATGAATGACCTAATTAGGTATTTTAGGAACTGATATGGTAAACCGAATGATGATCATCATTAATCAAGTCATTATCAAGTCTTTAGGTCATTAACATAATAGATTAGTGTTCAATTCTAGATTAGGGTCAATTGGTTTGAAAAATAATATCAAGGATCGAGCTTAGTTCAGATAATCAAATATTAACAAGGAAAGATGACATATATGCATTTGAATATGATAAAATGGGTGATTTACCACATATGGGAATAGGGATACGAATCAATTACTGCAACAATTTTTCTAGGACCAGGCTAATTATTTTGATGAAAATGGACTATAATATTGATATCCTTGGAGTTACAATGCATTTTACATGATTTAATTGAGATGTGAGCATGTTTATAGATTACTCATCAGAGAGGGTTGAAAATACCTTAAATAGGAAAAAACAATGACTATTAGATGCACGATGAATGGTCAGGATTGAGTCATGTAGGAAGCACAGGAAAGGGGGCTTGTTGGTCTTTGGACCCGGATTGATCCTTTGTTTGCTGGTTCGATCCTTGGTTTGCTTGGTCTTTGGACCCGATTTCCTTCTCTGGACTGGCGGTCTGAGGTCTTTCCCTCCCGCTCAGAATTGCACACTAGGTCAGAAAAATTGCCTGGAGAAGCACACTGGAGCTAGAGGAGTTGGTTGTAAAACATGACAATGTGGTCACGGAAAAGGCGGCTCTAGGTTGCCACAATCTCACAGTGTGATAGCAGGTGGCAATTTGAGGAGAGGAGTCGAGGTTACAAAATGCCCAAAAGGGCTCTGCGGTGACAGAGCTAAAGCCAAAAGGAGAAAAGAAGGGAAATTGGAGGTTTTTAAGACTGAGTGAGTGCAAGTTTGCTTGGGGGTAATCGTAGAGTATGGTGGAGGCTATCCATGAGGTGTGCAATATAGAGTTGAAGTTAGGTTTTAGGCTTTCTAGGATCTGGGGTTGACCCCATAGTCGCCAGAGTGTGAAGGATAGGAGAGAATTTCATTGGGAATGTGTAATGGCAAATTAAAGCTAGTCAAAGTATGGTTATTTGGGTGTGGAAATGTAGGACAAAGACTTCTATTCGAGTGGAAATTTTTAAAATGGTTTGAGTTGGCGGATTGATCAGTTTCAGTTCCCTTGTCTCCTTACAATTAGCGGGATGTTAAAGAATAGTCTGTGGCTTCTTGATTAGGCTTTGATCCATGGCAACAGGCCTGAGGGTCGAGATTGTCCCCCTCAACTTGCCTAAGATAGCTGACTTGGAAAAGATCAAATAAAAGGGCTAATAAATGAATTTTTAGTACATTATCTTCAAGAAATCATAGAAAATTTTAGGAGTGTCCAATTGATATGAAATTTGGTCCATAGGTTCAAAATAATATATAGAATACACAAAAAATGTTTGTTAAACTAAATATGAAGTTAGATAACTTAATGTAATACTTTGGATAAAGTGGTTAATTAACCTAAGTTGAAGTGTCACAAGGTGCATAATGTTCATATTGATCTTTATGTTTTGAAATTGAGTGTCAATACTGATCAAGTAGTCAATAAATTATGAATTGAGGTTACGAGTGAACTTAAATGAGATAAGTCAGGGTCTACTGAGTTTCCTCAAGACAAACTCGACTGATACCCTTATACAAACAAAACAAATTAAAGTCGTTGGCCATGTTTCAGCTAGGATAAACTCGATTGACGGTTCAAATTTGCTTTCTCACATTTTGCTATTGGTCAAGTTTACTTTATTGAAACTCGAGTGACTACACTGTACGGAATGTGTATAAAAAGTGTTTCTATCTGTTGGAGTGTTGCAAAACTTAAAAATAGATCTATTACAACACCCCAAACTACATGAATTCATTCCCAAGGCTACTACTGGACAATAGTCATCCCCAACTATAAATAGGGAACCTTGGGCTTCATCCCAAATTTTCTTCTTATGCTCCTAGCTATAATTGAGTTATTTTATCTACTAAGAGACCTTTTATCTCACTTGTTTACTAATCAAAATTTCATTATGAGTTAGATAGGTTATTTGTGAGAGAGCTACTTCCTTGTAATCATTATAAAGCTCTCAATCTTCCCTTTACCAATCCTTTCTTCAAAGCAAAGTTGGTGAAAGTTTCTCCTTGGAGAAGGATAAGGTGAAGGTTGAAGATCCTTGTGAAGAAAGGTCATTCCTTCAAGGTAGAACACTTGTTGCAAGAGAGGATCTCCTTGGTGAAGGTGTCTAGCTTGTTGCCAAATTGGGTAAGCCCTTGTAAAGGTTGAATACTCTTGCTCAAATGATAGGAAAGACCTTGTAAGGTTTATTGGATCCTTTTTATCCATAAAAGGGAAGGTTTGGTATCCTTGACCTACAAAAGGAAGGTCAAATTGTATGTCTTTTAATGGAATATTAGTGTGAAATGGTTGTGAAATCCTACAGGATGGCCTCTCTAGGCAGTGGATGTACATCCTAGTTTGGAGTTTGGAACCACAATACATAGCTTGTTCTTGATCTCATTCAATCTCTATCATCCTTTCTATGTATGTTTAGTTGAACATCCAATTCCTTATTTGCAATCTTATCTATTGAAGTATATTGAAGGTCTAATGAACTTTGTTTAAGTGTTTTAGCTCTATTCAACCCCCCATCTAGAGCCCTTTGATCAAACACATGTTGATCTTTATTTCATGTTCATAAACAAGACTTTCATGGTACCAATACACACCTTTATCCCAGTGTTAGTTGTAGGTAAGAATGTCCTTCCTAAGCCCATACAAATTCTCTCATCCTCCAGCTCCATGTATAAAACATTGAAGTATGCCAAAACACCGCTATTGTATCCTTGTCAAAATCACCAACATATATTCTACCTTACACTTGAGCACCTTAGTGGATATGTCAGCCAATCATAATGTGCAATTAGCCTATTTCATCTTGCAAAACGTTAATTCCATGTATACACTATAAGGAATAAGGTTGATACTAGATTTTACATCAATCAATAAGTTCTCAATAAGGTTATTCTTTGTTATTTCTCAAATCCCATGGGTGTGGATCACATAGATGAAATTCTTGAAAGTAAAGTTGAGCTAATCATATGATGATTGTAATGGGGTATTATGTAATCTATTTGATAATAATAAAGGTAATTATGTCTATTATGTTTGTCTCAATAATTAGATGATGGAATAAACATGATAGATGTCTAAAGAATGATGTTACTCAATGACATATTGCTTCAGGTTGAGGGCCTTAACAATGAGATCATATGTAACATCAGAGTACTTATATTTTTGTTATATCCCTAATTGAATATTATTGAGGAAGCAAAATAGACATCAATAATATTTACGACTAGAATGTATGTTGATTGACAACAAAAACTCATTAGTCATGAAATTGGATATTAAGTCAAGCACATAAGTACTTGTTATAGAACAATGTACCAGCCAGGCTTGCCTAGGGAGTGATACATGGAAACCATTGAATAATAGTTAGAATAATCTCTCATAGTGATAGTGGTGATTGTGGTTCTTCGACATGAAGTCACTACACTCATTACATGTCAATTGATGAACTTCGATACCATCCAACATGATCATGAATAAGGGTTGTCATATAGGTGGTGCTTGGGTACCTTGTGACACATGGAATTGACTTTGAGTGATGTATATGGGATTTGTCCCTCCCACGGGAGCTGATATCTGGGCAACTTGATAAGCAACATTGAGAAATGTATGGCCATACTCATATGATTCAATATGTGATAAGTGAGCTCATATGCATCTCATACACTCTTCTCTAGTGTAAAGAACATGGATTAAATATTAATAGGATGATGATTCCATGCCTCAAGTTCAATTTGGATATCATAGATAAAGGAAATATATGATCATGGTAACATTGATTAAGGAATGTAGATTGAAGTTGTTCTTCAACTTTCTAATTTCTTGGGTGATAATGATGTGTTGGTGGATACCACTCATTGTTTGTGATGTCATGATCTGGTTATGGGCATTCACTGCCAATGTAATATGGGACGTATAGGGTCACACACATAGGATACACTAGGAATAGGAGCTTACTCATGGATAACATCTAACTTGGTCACTAAAAGTATATTTGTAATCAACCTAAGAAAAACGTGTTGTGAGTTGACCAACTAGGATGTCCACTCGACTGACAGGTGTGTGAATTGATTGATTAGAATGTCCAATTATGCGAATGAACACTCTAGTCGATGGAACCATCCTTTTAACTGATCAGAATATCCAATCGACTGACTAGGTATTGTTCCT